>CM032352.1:109593801-109818090 GCA_019023105.1 Diglossa brunneiventris | reverse complement strand
CATTCAGATGCATTTTCTTTCCAAAACATTGGAATTTGGCTAAATTAAGGTAGAAATCTTAGTTTCTTGGTTTGAAACATCAGAAATCTGAATGGCAACTTGTGCATCTAGTGTTAGTCTTTACATCTATCTTTCTGTTTCTGAGTCCCTGATGGTGTGTGTACTGGTTATGTATGTTGCTAAATTGATACTGAGAGGAATCATGTGCCCCTCTGTCTCTGACGTGTAATAACATTTGATAATCCATTCTCTTCCTTTGGATAAAATACTTTTACTGTAGGATTTTTTCAGATTTCATTGAAAATCCTAAGGGATTCTAACTAACTGCTGCATGGTACTTCTTTGTAATGCAGCATCTTGAAGCTGGTGTCACAAGTAAGAAGTACCCAGTGACTAATCTCTCAAGTAAACCTGTTGGGTTCTTTTATTTTTAATACAGAAAGCTAGATTGTCTTGTTCCTCTTGCCAAATTATAGGAATAGCTGTTTGAAAAAGAACCCACAGTAAAAGGAAGGCATCTGTTCAATTTCCTTTGTACTTTCCCCACACTGGATATTGCTGAAAACTAAAGATGCTATTTTCCCCCCTTGTTTGTCATCAGGCAGGATAAAACGCACGTTTCTTTTCATTTCACCATTGTTTTCTCTGTAATCAAAAGAGAAACAATGTTTAAATTAAGAACTTCAATATTCCCATCCTACACAAAGTTCTACAAAGCTGGTATTTTTCTGACTAGTTGTTTTCAAGCAAGGAATCACTAGGTTTGCCCATGCACAAAGGCTGCTCAGAAACGAGGTCTCCTAGTATCCAGCTACTAGGGAAAATATGATTGTCTTTCAGGGTTGGTTGGTTTGGGTTTCTCTTTTATTTCAGTGACAATTCTGTACGGGTGGCCAGGCAATTGTGAATCACTGTATATTTGTGTGTGCTGATACTCCTTTAGAATCACAGAGCAGTAGAATGGTTTGGGTCAGAAGGGACCTTTAGAGATCATCTATTTTAACCTCCTCCCTTCGCAGGGGCAAATAAATTGGGTTGCTCAAAGCCTCATCCAGCTTAATCTTGAACACCTGCTATGTTCCTAGATGGGACATCTTCAGCCTCTCTGTGGAACCTGTTCCAGTGTCTTGCCACCCTCATCATTAAAGAATTCATTTTTATGCCTCCCTACACCTGCCCTCTTTGGGTTTAAAATTGTTGCTCTTTGTTCTGTCACTACAGACACTGGTTAGAAAATCTGCTTCTGCCTTTCTGAGAAATTCCTTTGTATACTGAAAAGCTGCAGTAAAATCTCCCTGGGGACTTCTTGAGCTTGAACAACCCAACACTCAGCCTGTCTTCATAGGAGAGGTGTTCCGGTTTAATACCTTTACTTTTGATATTTAAGTGAGGCAAATGTTCTGGACCATCACCTGCCTTGTAATGAGCTACCAAATACCACCTACCCAACTGCCTTCCACCACGACTTCCTTGCTCCTGTGCCCCACCATTAAACCTCTTTTGATTGAATCCCCAGCAATATAGGTCATTCAGAAGATCACATTCTACAAGGGCTGTGAAGCACAAGATGTTACTGAGTATTTTTTGTCTGTATTTCATCTTTTATCCTGAAAGTGGATTGAAATAATTTTTTTCTCCAGCAGTCCTCTACTTCATCAGTCGAAGGTCTCTGCAATCCCAGCCTTTGGACTGATTGAATATTGTTACAGATTTTTGCAAGATGTGATAGGGAAGGCTGCTCAGAAGGAAAAAGCTTTTTTTTTTTGTCTTTTTTTCCCACAAAGTTGTCACATGAAGGAAACAAACATATTAGGAAAAACTCCACAGTCAAATCAGCATTGCCCCATTTAGTTTACAACCTGCTGTGAAATTTAAGCCTACCTTATAAATTACTTTGAAGAAAACCAGAAATTCATCTCAATTTATTTATTTATTTTAATGTAAAGCCACACATTTATACATAAAGTTCACCTGACATTATGCCTTCTGCCTGACTCTGACCAGTACTGGATGCTTAGAAATGAAGATAAGTTATACACAAATTTAGGAAACATCAGAGGAGCAATGATCATGCTTGGGGATGCAGGTTTTTTCTCTGACTGTTTTAACTCTATCCTATTTTCCATTTGATGTCTCCTTGAAAGGCTAAAGCCGATTTGTGTTTACTGGCATTATTAAGAGCTTATTAAACACTTCTAACATTTTAAGATTTATACCTGTTAAATTTACATATCTTATTTTGCTATATCCTTTTGGAGGTGGGCTGACTAAACTAATATTTAACACTCAGAACAGTGAATGCACACTGTGTTTATAAAACACTAAAGTTACATCTGCTGTTTTTGTGTGTTCCCAGTATTCCTGACATCCTACCTACCTGACCACAGATGAGTGTCAAGTGGTGTTGTTAGAAAAGTCTATATAGTGACTCTTGGAGGACCTCCCCAAATGTTTCTACAGAATTTTTACAGGTCTGTCTCTGCTATTCTTACGTGTATCTTTTGTTAATTTGGTTGGTACTGTGATTTGACCAACTGGGCTTTAAGTAACAGATTTGTGGGTTTTTAAAGGCTGAAGAAGAACTCTGAGAAAATACTTCTATGTGCTTGTCCATATGTCCACATACTACTGCCTTTTCCACTTATATTCTCCCGGTCCTCCCTCTGGGGCACCCATTGTTGGTACCTGGGAGTAGGGAGGGGCTTACAGTGGATGGATTCAAGGTCAGCACTTCAGACTGGTGTGCTTGAAATGTCACACAAGCAGTATCATTTAGGGAAATCTACTTACTGCTGCAAAGAATCCTTTCATGATTTATTATGTGGCTTTATAATATGCATTGGTACTATTGCGTGTGGACAGAAAATTTCATTTTCCTTCATTTTGGATACAGTTTCATGATTCTCTGCTCTTGTAGAAGGATCTTCATTCACCTCACTGACTCAATTACACAGTGATACTTCCTTTTCTCCTTAACTAAATTGTTTTCCAAGGTGGATGTCTTCTAAATGTATTCTAATTTATGTTTTGGGAAAGAAATTATTTACATCCACACTAACAAGAAACTTGGTCATTGTTAGACTAAGCACAGCAATGCAAGGCCCCAGAACTATAAATTTACCAAGCCAGACCAGGCAGCTCATATGCAGATACAGTGAATAAGGAAGTTAGATGCCTGTGGCTGAGTCACAGTAGCCATCACACTGATGATTCATGCTTCAAGAAGCAATGCTGAACTGAGGAAAATGTTTGAAATCCTACTTGTGTCTTGATCCAGAACAGCAAGATTAATCTAGACACTGAACTCAGAAGGGCTTTTTTTTTTTTTTTTTTTTTTTGGTATATATCTAGGCAGAGGAGTTTGACTAGATTACCTCATAGTGTTGTGTTAAGGGAAATGAATTTTGAAAAAGAATGTCAGCATTTCCTTACAACACCAAAAAAGATAACTCTACACGACAAGGAAGAAAAGTTAAGAGTATACATACCCTTAACCTGATAACAGTTTGTGTAGACAGATCTGACAATATTCAGCAGATTGCTGTCAAGTTTGGGTACTGAGACATCATTTCTAGGCTCTGTATTTCTGTAGAGCATGTAGGACTGGATAGCCACGCTTCAGAGGAACTCTTCTGCAAGAGTGTAATATAAGCACTCTTTGTGAGCAGCAAAGGCAAATAGTGGTCATAGGTCAGAGCCTTAGAAATCCAGGTGATAACCTTCAAAAGGAGCTGCTTCTGCAGGAAATGAACCGGCGCTTTATGCTCTATCTAATTAATAAGCTTGCAATGTTCTTTCAGCCCTGATGTTGGAGAGAGAGGGCCATTAGCCATACAAATCAGCAATGCGGTGATCAGGGTGACAAGGCAGGTCACCCCTTGCACTGTGGTGGAAACTGCATTTTCCTTCAGCCCTCTTGTCAAGCACTGGGAATCCCCAGTGGATCCAGTCCATGGTCAATTTATCTCATTAATGGGAGATCCCATGACTTTCTGTACCTCATTATAGATGCTACACTTTTCTTGGTGTGGTGTGCTGGATTTCACTGGGGTACAGTTAATATTCTTCACAGTGGCTTGTGAGGGTGTGGCTGTGCTTTCAATTTGTGCTGGAAATAGGGTTGATCACAGAGAGATGTTTTCTGTTATTGCTGAACAGGGCTCTTACAGAGCCAAGGCCTTTTCTTCTTCTAGTAGAGACCACCAATGAGCGGCTCTGGGGGGTTTGGTTGGGTTTAAACCATGACACAGAGGTAGAATATTTCAGTAGTTGTATTATTATGCATGTTTTCATTAACATTCTTTGTCCTTTCTCATCCCTGTGGCAAATCCCCATTGGACTATTACCAGTAAGATGGGAACAGACTCAGCTCCATTAGATTAAAAGAAAGAGAAAGCGGTGATCATTCCAAGTTCCATTACCATTTCAAGATACAAGTTGTTCATGGTTTTTTACATACAAGCTAATTTCACTGAATACTTGCTATAGTTTCTTAACCTTGCTGCAATATTTCTGATGCCCAGAAGAAGGAGAATATGCAACCAGTGCTGTATTTGAGTTTCTCATAGACATGCAAAGCCTTGACATACAGCTCCAAAATAGAGTAAATTCCAAAGCAGTAAGGTCAGCCTAATTTTAATCTTTATTTTGCATCTCTTGATAATGTTAACATTTTCTAAATATTGCCCTTGCTGAAGCAGTTTAGTATTTTAAAATATATTTCACAGAAAAAATTTCTCTAGTTTAAATTTGGACTAACCCTTACCAATACATATATGCACATATATATGTAAGAAAATTTTCCTGGTTTTAATAATTTAAGTCTTTGTCAAGACTTCACTGACTTTTAAAGTTCCTAAAGAGGTGTATCTATAACTTATTTTTACCTTATATTTTTCCTCACTCAGTTTAGTAAGAAGCGGTCTCCCTTCCCCACCAAGAGCATCAGTTGGCAACTGTATGGAAAAATGAGACAAAATTCACCTTCCTGTTGTGTCCCTTCATGCTGAAACACTGCAGAGTTTAAATTCTTCTGTTGCTTTGGTTTTTTTCCCTCTCACTGTTGCTGTTTCCCTCTTGTTCTTGCTTTCAGTATCTTTCTTTGGTTCCCCTGCTTCTCTATTTTGTTGGTTGTAAAAGTGATGATTTTGTATTTGGGGATATTTTTCTCTGCATGGAATGTTCTAAAACATCACAATGCAGCATAGTGGACAAACACCAGGATTTACTTTTCTCAGTCAGCTGGATCCAAAGCCCGTTGTAATCAATGGAAATAACACAATATGATCCAGTAGGATTAATGTCAATATGAGTAGAAGCTAGGGAACATAATTAAAAAGCATGGCCATCCCTTAAAAAGTGGTGATGGCATTTAAAGTCTGTCTCTCTCTTTACTGGGGAGTAGTGAAGGTAAATTGCAGAAGTAGACCTACTTATTTGTCTTCTCTGAAAGGTGACACGTGCGATACCTTAAATTGAAGCCCAAGGATGTCTTTTTGTGCATAAAATCAAGGTCTGAGGAGCAAAAGCCAATGGAATTTCAAATAATTTGAAGAACAGATACTGAAGAAGTTGTTTGTATCTTTTTCTCTCTGCTTTTAGCTTAAAACATAGTGTGAATACTTCTTTCTAGCCAAAAATTCTTAGCAAAAGAAAGAATACGAAAAGTTAATCAGAAAAATTTGGTCAAGTCCTACTGAGAGATTTTAGCACAAAAGAATCTGTATGACTCAAGAACAAAGGATAATGAAGAAATTGTTGGGCATCATTGAATATTACATTGCTGTTTTTCTCTCTAATAGAGGACTGTAACTCATTCTGAAGTCTGATATTTTAAACAGAATGAACATAAAAAACTATTAGCTACAAATGTGACTGATATGTAGAGGTACCTATATGCTGTTCCTTGCAATTCTGGCTAAGCAGGCAAAAATGATTGAAATTAATATCTAAACTATTTGACTTTTTGATCCAGAAGTATGACTGATAACTAAGGGTTAAATCTAAACTGAGAGGTTAGGAATTCTTAAAATACTGGGTTTTAACCTATTCATGTATTTTTCCATCATCTCTCCTCTTCACTGTGAAAAAAGCAACATACATGTGCAATGATTGTGGGTGGTAAGCAATAACTTCCTGTAAGCAATGCCAGTGTTGTATCTGTCACTAATTTCCTTGAGTGCTTCTGGAAAACAAGGCCTTTCACTTCTCTCTTTTTTTTTTTTTTTTTTTTTTTTTTTTTGGGGTGTGTGTTCTACATCATCTAATTTGCCTAGTCTGGGAAAAAATGTGAAGAAGAGAAAGTAAATGTAAGGCTGATGTAAGCATTTTAGAGAAATCATCCTTCAAACAAGTGGATCAAGAAAAGCTAACAGCATCCCATTATCCCATTCATATATTCCATTGATTTGGTGCTTGAAAGGCATTTAGCTTGCTGAGTTGGATTTGGATTTGCTACGACAGGAATGGCATTGCCTTTTATTTTGATACTTGCAGACTTCAGTCAAATGGGATAATGTTATATCCCTGCTTTCCCCAAATTCCTGACCCTTTAGCTTGGGCAAATATTATTATATTATCTTAGTGCTAGAACTGGAGATTTTCTTTTCCTTATGAATATCATTTCAGTGCTGTGATTCCCAGATATTCCCCCATGCTCAGCAGATGGAGGAAAGGACAAAGCCATCGATTCCCTTCAGAGGTGTAAGTGAGGAAGAGACAAAAACCAAGTGCCACTGTCACCAGGCATTAAAAATCTGGAGATGGAGATTGCTAACAAAGCACAGAGTGGTGAGTATTAAACTGTATTGCAAATTTTGGCTCTTTTACTGTGGATGTTTGGCAATATGTCCTCTGAAACAAATTCTCAGCAGGGTCTTCTCTTTAAGAGCAGTTCCCTTTACTTGGCTCTTACTTTCTGTTGTCTTGTTAGTACTTTCCTAAGATTCTTGTTTCTTCTTTAGCTTTATGGATAAATATTTCATATGTGGATGAATTTGGAACAATAAATTCTGCCAAAAGCATAAGATGTCAGTATTTGCTAGGTTTCAGTTTTTTAACAACATCATCCCACCAGCAGGCCATGGTCTTTTCCAATATATTCTTGATGGTCAACAGTATATAAGGAAAAACAATTTCTGGATGCTCTTTAATTAGAATGACTGATGTTTTCTCTGAGGTTTGCCGACAACACTGACACTTCAGTGTGTTTTCTGAGAAAAGATCTCTGTGACAATTGACAGAAAAACATCTGCAATACTGAGAAGTAATATATTTATATACTTCTGATATTTCTGGGAGCCTTACAGCTCAATCTCAAGGTCATAAAGTCCAAGCTCTATTTTGGCAAGTACAGAACTGACTCTCAGAGTTTAGAGCTCTGAAAAAAACTCAAGGCACTCTCCTGTTTGAACAATACTTTCCAAATTTAGATGGTAAGGGTTCTTCTCTTGATAGCAGCCTTCAGGTCTCTGTCCAGCCTGTCACACAGAGGAGGTAGCTTGCTTCCATGCCTTCCTTTCCCTTCCCCAAGAGCAATGCCTGACTCCTGAAAGCTTGGGCTGCTCCATAGTTCATCCCTGCAGGCTACAGCCACTTAGCTCGTTTGGGATCTGCTGCTTTCCCAGTACTGCTACAGAGTCTACACAAATATATCTTCAATTTACCTTGCAGCTTTTCCACTCTTCTGCTGCACAGTCACAAACTGGGATCACAAAGTATTTTATTTTCCCTGCTTTCAATCCACACATTCCTATTCCTGTAAATCTGGGCTACAGCACTGTGAATGCCAACAGAGACTTCATCTCCATGTGGACACACTTTCTATTTCCCAACGCCTGAGGCTTGATCCTGCAGACTGGATTATGGGGGAAATTGTGAAGCCTGCAGGTCTAGGCTCCCATAGTGGCAGAACAGGAACCACCATGTGAATGGTTTTATCCTGGCTTTGTGGCTTTGTTCCTGTGCTTTGGATAAACTGAACAAAACCCCATAGCTAAAGCTCCTGTTTTTGATACTCCTCACCAACCAAGCTGGAATGATCAGCAGTGTCTGTAATGCTTATGGCTAAAATTAAGCAGCATTTTGAGGTAAATAATTGCTAACAACAAAAAAATAATTTGTCCTGGATCTGTTCAAATGTTCAGTCTTAAAAACTGATTTATGTTAGTGTTGTGTTTTTTTTTTTTCTCTAGGAATTGGAGCATTTTGTTTCTTCATTCTCAGATGAAATGTTTTGATGTTTAGTTTTGAAACAACAAAGACATATATCTTCCAATTCATGTTTATAATTGACATAAATGATTTCTTTGTGAAAGAACACTGAGATCTTGACTATATTATTCTCTCTGAGGGTAAGTCACCATTCATTGCTAAGTCTGTTAGGAATCTCCTTGAGTTGCACGTGTCTGCTGTGATACAGCACTGAAGCCACTGTTATTCTGATCTACCATATGCTTATTTATTCCGAAAAAATCTGTTACTAACTTCGTGTTCAGAGACATCCTTTGTCTCCATGCTAATTCACTTTTTGGCTATTTAACTGGCCCACTGAGACTCAGTTGCAAGAGATTTTACATAGACTGGAAACAAGACTGAGACCCACATTTCTTTTTGCATAGACCATTGTAAAGGAAGTGCAGGTCTAACAGTGAATATAGTTTTGGAGAGATGATTTTTTTTTCACCTCTAAGTAATTTTAACACAAGGAAAATGAAACTTTGGCCCTATAAAACTAGCTGCACATAGAAGTGTGAAGAAATAAATTAGAAATATTAATATCCCACTGTCAATAGTAACTAAGTTCATGCTTTTGTCAGACACACATCACACTCTATCTCATGGTGATGTCACATTGCACTTAAGGAATCTTTCTATTAAATATTTGTCCTGTCAATTCTGTCAGAGAAATATTAAACTCTTTATAATTAATAAATTAGCTTTGTTGGCCTAAAAGATATAAAGAGTTAGGTCTAGGGCTAATAATATTTGCAGAAGTAACCTTCAGACATTGGACTGCACTGCTTTTTTTCTTGACAGTGTGCTGAAATATCTTTTGTTTGGAACAGATAATTTTAATATCCTCCATATATTCCACAGATAGAGAAGGCAAGCCAAGAACCTGTTTATCTTGCCTGAAATTTGATTTCAGTGGAATTATTTATTTTAATAGAAAATTGATCCTAAAGGGAGATCACTTCTCAGGAAGCCAGAAGCGGAGTATTGCTTTACCTGTTTAAAAACCTAGTACTTACCACCTCCTAAGCAACACTTACTCCCAGCCCACTCCATAAATCTAACAATGTGCAGTAGCTAGCAGCCTGTTTCCCCATAAGTGCTGCATGTGATCATGTACTGAAAGGTCTTGTTAAAAAGTATGTGCATAGGAGAACAGAGTTAAAGCTTCTGTGGGATCTATAAATTTAAGCATCTTCCTTTGCAATATTTAAGAAGCCAAGGTACACTTCTTTCACATGGATTTGTCTTAAAAAGTGAAAAATATGAACCATATTGAAGATAAATTTAAATTAACTTTAATATAGCAACTCCATATTTTCAACATGTGCAAATGCTGAACTTATTTGCCACAAGGCTAAATGATTGTGCCACTTCATTTCACTTTAAATTTTAGATCTAAGGACTTATTTTAAAGTAACACAGACTGAGTTTGGGAAGCGATGTCACGAAGTAAGAATCACACCAAAACCATGTGTGAACAAAGGTGACACCAAAGTGTCTTTGTATCACTCTACTCAAATGGTTGTCTGGGCACTGGCTCCTTTAATTACCAAGACAAATCTCAGTGCAGATAAAGGATGTAGCTGAGGATGAAGTAAATCAGTCCAAGAAATATTTAGTCCTAAGTTAGTGTAGCTACTGGGAAGTAGTAAAGACACAAATACCCAGTTAATCTATTTAAAACTCTTCCAGCTCCAGAACACTCTTTTAAAGCACTCTCTTAAAAATGGATGCTCCATAAGCAGCAAGGAGAAACCAGCTCCCAGTGCTACTCCAACAGAACTGAGCAAGAACTGTGTCAATCTCCTCAGGTCTTAAAATTTCCAACTGAATTTAAACTTGTGTTTAAATTCAGAAATTTTAGATGCTTCTGGGAGGAACTGTCATTAACAAAATGTTACATTAAGCATGGCAGGGAGCAGTTGATCTCTTTATACAGCCTCGATTATATTCTTGTTAGGCACTTCTTCATGCTGAAGATTTTTCATGCAGAAATGCCTACGATCACAACAGAACGTTCAAACTGATATGCCTCTGAATGTTGCAATAGGAAAAAGCAACTCAATAGTGTGGGTAAGCTTTGAAGTTTTGTAAGGACTCCTGTGAGTTTATAAATATGTGTCTAGATATATTTATACAGAAGTAACACAAAGTTGTATTCTTATGTGCATTGTTGATTTAAAACCCAAGACGTTTCAAAGTCACCTATTGCAATCCTGTGTTCAGGGATAAAAAAAAAAAAAGGATGTGAATGATGGGCCAAAATCCAGGAGGATATATGAGAAGTTCATAAAAAAAATTCCGACTTCTGACTAAATTTTTTTACCCTGTGCGGAGAGAGACGCTTTATATGGCTGGAACTAGTTGTTTGGTGGCAGATGTGTGGATTTTTGGGGGGTAGGGTTGGTTTTTTGTTTTGTTTTGGGGCTTGTTGTTTTCTGGTTTTGTGGGTTTGTGGTTTTAGGAATAAGTGAGGCCGTGTTGTGGAAATGTGAGCTGTTGTGTGAGAGGTAAGCCTGTGATATTGTCTTTAATCTGAAAGGCAGAGATGCTCTGATAATGGAACTGTTTCCAACTGAATTCCACTAGTTCAAATGAAATTGGAGCAAGTGGAGAAGATGCTCTGTTGTCTCTTCCCCAGACATGTGGCTGGTCCTAGCTCATGGTACACAGGGGTTCTGCAAGGCAGCTCTGACCTCCCTCTTAGTGCAGTTGCAGTTGGGATGTTGAGACTGAGCATCAGAGTGACCTACTATATTAACCAGATTTGAACAGAAGGCAACATCTCCTTCCATCCAGACTAGAAGGTTACAAACAAAAAAAATATTTATTGCATGTCTCATCCCTCTTCATTTCCCTTAATTCTCTCTCCTGCTCATATACGCTTTCTTGTTCATTTTCAGAGTTTTGCCTCTGAACCCCTTTCCCTTTGAACTCAAGCAAATTGTCTTTGATTCCAATATGGAAAATGAAATATGGAGTTACTCAAAACATTCAAATTTCAGTTTCTGTGTTTATCTGATATGGTTCTGTCTAACTCCATTGTTGTACTCAACTATATTATTTTCCCTAGGAGATATAACATGATCACACCTCTAGAGCCATTTTGAATAGATTTCAAATGGTCTTCAAAGGGTTTGTTTGCTAATACATGGAGACACCTGCAGCTGTGAATGTTCTCCTCCAATCATGACCAGAGAACAGAATTAACTTCCCAGACATTACTCTTTGCTAGTGGTAGGTTCCTTTGAATATGTCTAGGACAAGCATTTCTCCTTTCTCTTAATAGAACACCTGGTCACCTATTGCAAACAACGTTCTGCCAATCCTTCATTAAGTCTTTAGACATCCATCCTGGTTTTGACACCTAGCAATTATTCCAGTAGGCAGCTGTTCCTTCGGCATTGTTTTACGCTTCGGGATCACATATGGTGGCAATTTCATGCCATCTGCTAGCACTGCCAACAGGGCTGTAACATGCAGTTTTTCATCCCCGAAAGTTCTTTTTATGATGACAAATTCTGTGCCTGTTTCTTCAGAGGTGTAACTGGGTGCTGTGTCAAAACAAACTGGAGTCTCATTGGCATTCCCCATTTGGCTCAGCAAGCACTGAAAGGCATTGATTTTTCTAGGGAAGTTGGAAAGTAGGTGTGGGTATAACAAAGTTCTTCACTGTAGGCAGAATCCATTGTGCCACATCATTTGTACACATTGACTGTTACTTGCCTTGAATTCCCTCTATACAGCATTTTGTGCTTGTGCTATTTCTTGATCTTTCAATTTAATGATTTCCTATTTTAAAGGGGTTTCTGTCTTTTCTTGGAGCGTGCAACAACTCTACAACTTGTTCTTCTACTTTTCTACTTTGTGAGTGTTGCTATTTTGGGGCACTTACATGTATATATAGTATGTCCTCCCAGCACCACATTTTTTTTTTTTTTAGTAAGAGGTACCACCAAACTAAAAATATGCATTGTATACCTATTGGTTCCTCCCCTGTTGCACTCATTTTTCTCAACTCCATACGATCTGCTATTTCACACATAACTTACAAGATTTGGGGAGACTCAAAACCGTGAAAGATCACTGTGGAACCTTCTGAGTTACAGTGCAACACACAGCTTCACGAGTCAGTGAGAAAAGAGTTAACATGCTAACCCTGTGTTTTATTTAAACTTAAGAGTTGCTTTGGGCTTATTTATGCTCCTTCTTCACTAGGAGACCTCCCACAGTGCACACTCACTTTGTCTTCATTAATCCTGAAGGAAGAGGAACTAATTTTTTCACTTGAACTAAGTGGGGGGGGAAGTTATCCTTTTTTGCTGAGGTCTGCTGCACTACTGAAACACACATGAGTCTATGGTGCAAGATGGGATCCACCCAAGAGTGCCAAGGAAACTGCCAGAACAGGTCATCAAGCAAAATTCAATAATTTACCAGCAGCCCTACTCAAAGTGGGGGTCCCAGTTGATTGGAGGTTAGCAAAAGTAACAAACATCCAAAAGAATGGCTGGATGGGGAATCTGGAGAACTGCAGGTCTCAGTTTCACCTTGCGCCAGGGAAGGCATCATGGAGCAGATCATCTCTAGTGCCATCACATCTTGAGTGAACAGGATAATCAGAGCATCATTCCCAGCCAGCTTGGAATTGTGACCAGCACTGGTGAGGCCACACCTAAAATTGTGTGTTCAGTTTTGGGCTCCTCACTACAGGAAAGACAATGAGGTGCTGGAGTGAGTCCAGAGAAGGGAACAAAGCTGGTGAAGGGTCTGGAGCACAAGTTTTGTTAGACTGAGGGACCTGAGAGGGTTTATCCTGGAGAAAAGAGGCTCACTGGAGACTTTATCACTCTCTACAGCTCTCTGAAAGAAGGATTTAGGCATATGGGGGTTGGTCTCTTCTCACAGGTAATCAGCAATAAGATGACAGGAAATGGCCTCAAGATATGCCTAGGAGAGGTTTAGATTGGGTATTAGAAAAAATTCTTCACCAAAATGATTGTGAAGCATTGGAACAGGCAGCCCAGGGCAGAGGTAGAGTCACCAATTTTGGATGTATTTAAAATGCAGTAGATGTGGAAGTGAGGAGCATGGTTTAGTGGACTTGGCAGTGCTGTGTTCATGGTCAGACTCAATGACTTAAAAGTCTTATCCAACCTAAATCTGTAATTATAGTGAGGTGGGGATCAGTCTTCTGGGTAACAAGTGACACGATGAGAGGAAATGGCCTCAAGTTCCACCAGGGGAGGCTTGACTATTGGGGAAAATTTCCTCACTGAGAGGGTGGTCAGGCATTGGAACAAGGTGCCCATGGAAGAGGTGGAATCATCATTCCTGAAAGTGTTTAAAAGGTATGTGGATGTGGCACTTGGTTTACTGGTGAACATGGTGATTCTGGGTTAATTGTTGGTCTCAGTGACCTCAGAGGTTTTTTCCAGCTTTCACAATTTTATGCTTTTCCTTCTGCCTTTCTAAAAGGAATAGAGTTTTGCGTAAGACATCTGGAAATATAAGAAATAAGTGAGAAGATAATGGAATCATGATTCAAAAGAAATTTTAGGGAGCAATTAAGTATTGAAATGTTAGGATTTCTCCACCCTTTTCCTCCACTCAAACCTTTGGTTCTTTTCTGTTCCCTGAGTAAATTACTTCAAATGCAAGCCAGGATTTTGTGTCTGTAAATATATGCCAGAGTGTTATTGTTTTGTTGCCAGTAGATTTGCCCACTGAGGCCTTCCAGCCCCTGTATTTATACAATTTTCACGCTGTAAAGGGATCACAGCTCCTTGGGAGACACACTGTTAACATTTCTGTGGTGCAGAAAATAGAGAAATAGTGGTAGGCCAGTGCTGATATATTGTTAAAATTCCTAACTTCATCATGTGGGAGCCTGCTAAATCTTTATTTTGCAGTCTGAATTCAGAAAGAGGAGAAGTGATGCTGAATTACTTTCTTTCTCACCGGGAGCAGTCTCACGCTTGCTGCCTGAGCTTTGTAAGGGCTGCATACATAGTTAAACACCTTTTGAGTTTACAGATGCCTTTACATTTACAAATGCCTTTATCTTCAGAAGCATATTTGACACACTAGGCTGGCTTACAGTCTGAAAAGCCAATGAATCATTCCGTGAATAGCTGAATACAGAGCGTTTGAAACAATCAATGACAACTTGCCAGGGCTGGGGCAGAATGCTCCCTATTGTAAAAAGAGCTGTAGAGCAGCCTGTGAAACTCGAGTGGTCATCTGATAGGAAAAGAATGCAGCCAATCTCCAAGGAGCTAAGCAGATTTTAGCATCACCAGTTGCCTGTAGTCATAATGTAAGTTATCTCCCTGCTTTTCACTGAGCTTTCGTGTTCTGCTTAGGAATGAAAGGATTGCTACTTTTGCTAGTCTTCATATCTTAAGTATTTTCATATTTAGCAAAATGTGGCATTTTTTTGTTTTGTTTGCTTTTTTTCTTTGTTTGTTAGTTTTTAAAATATTTGATCTGTTTATACAAATGTACTTCTTTCCTGAAATTGTGAAAATACAGATCATTCCTGCATCATGTGACATGATGCAGGCTTGAAGGTGAAATCCTATTATATGAACGTTTGCACACTTATATTTTCACTCTAGACTCTAAATACCCCATAGCTACTAGAAGAGAACAAAATTAGAAACTAGTGACTTGACTTCCCTTTCTTCTTTATTCTGTACATTCAGTTACAAAGGGTGACATCTGTGTGGGAGATGTAAAAAGAAAGTATAGATGCATGTGGGGATGGGGTGTAAATATTTTAGCACTGCTAGACAACGTAGTTTATTCCATTTACTGTGAATTGCACTGTTACATTGCTTCACATTCAGTTGTTCACATCTCAAAATCTCAAGTTTCTGGCATTCCAGACATATCTACAAGGTTTGTGTGGGAGAAAAGTACTTTCCCAAATCTGTTGAATATAGATTTTGACTTGCGACCTTGCTGAAATCCAGTGTAAACTATTCCTTTGACAGCAATGCATTTTAGATGAATACCATAAAGAATTAAATCTAAACAAGCCTTCAGATGATCTGTACCATCATCACTCACCACTGAAATGGAACTGCTTTTCCAGTTAAACAAAGAAAATCAACACTAATCCAAGATTCCTCTGTAAATATTACAGATACCCGAAGAAAGTAAGCAGGGTGAACTCTCTTACACTTTTTGAACTTAGAAGCAGAGTAATAGAATTTTGCATACAGGATAAATGGTATTTGTTATTACCACATATTTTCCTCTTTATTTTCATTGTGTGCATAATTGTATACTTGGTGTATTTAATAAGTCTTACTGTGCTACAGTGCAATTCAAGAGAGTGCTCAGAGATTCAAAACACAATGTCAATGAAATTAGATGCCACTGCTAAGGAGCTCTTCTGTATTTCATTTCTTTGTGGGTTTTGTAAGTATAATTCTGTGAATACATAGGAAATTATGGAAAATCACAACAAAAGACATATACTGTGCCGATGGTGATTATATTTCCCTGTTATCAGAGGGTCTAAAAATGAGTAGTTATGTATTCTACATTTTGCTCTACCACATTGTTTGAATTATAGACATTTGGGGGATATTTTCCTTCTGTGGAAATTGGTCTAAGTCATTGTAATGGAGGGGGAAGAGCTGCATGGATGTAATTTTTTTTCTGTTCTGGTGCCTCCATCAGAGGTCTTGGAAATTCTTTCATGGAACCTGTCTAAATTGGCGGTAAATAATGTGCTTTTCTGCCAGGTGGATGTTGAATTGATTCGAAGGTGATCAGGTGCTGCATCATCTTTATTTTCACACATCAAAGGTAGGCATATTGCAAGCAATTAATCTTGTGCTTGTTTATTGTTTTGGAGTAAATGCATTCTGCACACCTTCTTATTGCTGATTTTAATTTAATTACAAATCATCCCTATGTGTATCTGTCATTACTGTAGTGAACACAAAAGTGAAAGGATGAGAGAGTAAAAAAGAAGAAGATTTGCATCTGTGACACTGGTTACTTTTGAAACAAGAGACATAAAACAAATTACTCATCACTGGTATTTTTAAAACAAATTAACTATTAGCAGTATTTGCAAACATATTTTGCTACTAACAGTAAAATACTTGTGCTTTGCCTAAAAGCCTTGTCAGTTTTCAGAAAGTAATTTTTTCTGGCACTCAGTTTTGTGGAATTTATTCAGAATAGGCCAGCATGGTTAGTTGTCATTGGAAACATCAAGTAAAAAATAGGAAGTACAATAAAATTAACCTTAAACAACTGAATTTTACCCTTTTTGTCTTTTCTACCTACTAATGTAGACATCAGTCCTTGGTAGGATAAATACTTCTTTTCACAATCACCCCACAAGGCTTTTTTGTTAATAGCTATGGCAATAGGAATTGTAGGGCATTTCTAAACCTCTGACATTTCTATTTGGTGTATGGATATGGTTTCACCACAATGTATTTAATATAAATATGTTAAAAAATATGTAGGTGTTACTCTGTGAGATCTTTCAGTTGCTCATTGTCATTTTATTGAGAATAAGGATTGATTCACTTGGGTTTTAAACTTTTGAAATTACAAAAGATAGGAATTCTTTACAAAAACCCACAGGCAATTGTACAGTTTTCATCTGTTAAGAGTAAAGCAAGGTTTCTATTTGAAGTCTATAAACCCTTGTCTCTATGGAGCAACCAAACTTCAAGCTCCTATGTCATCCTGCCTTCATTAAAAAAAAGAAATTTACAGAAAAGGGAAATTTGGAAACATTTAAAGTAATGGTTGTAGGACATGCCAGCACAGGTGTGTCTGTAATTGCAATTAAAAAGTAGTAAAGTGCCTTTGGGGAATAGCATTAACAATCTGGGCAAACAAACATAATTCCTCCTTTTCTCTTTTTCTACACTTCTTACCCCTTCCCAAAATGGTAATTGGTCATGCACTGTAGGAAGTATTAATTATTTACATTTTCTGGTTGATTTAAGTCTGTGGTTTTATTTTGTCATAATTGTGATAATGCAACCCTTGGAAAAGGAATGGATAGGTGTTTTTGGATAATTTCTGGTTTTGAGTGCAGAGATAAGAGGATGTAGTGGTGTGACATCAGCATTCACATTTGCATCTCCCAGTATAGAGTTCTATTCACTTAGTGGGTAAATCCATTCAACTTATTCTTTTTAATGAATCTAAGTTTTATTGTTTCCTAAATCCTGTCCTCTATCCTTTGTGTGTCATACACATTCTTTGAGCCCCTTGTATAAGTCTAACTTCTTTTTAGGTTTAGATGGGTTAAGAACAGTCTCTGACTTAAATTGGGGAAAACTGATATAATTGAATGTGGAAGCTGACTCTTGGAGTCTAATACTAATTTTCCCCTTATATGCCAAAATTCAACTGTTAAATATTCAGAAAGCTCTTAATCAGTAGAAACTTTTTTGGGGCAAGGGGAAAAAAAGGAAAAAAACCCCAAACATACAAACCCCAAAGAAAGATCTTTTCATCATGTTTTTTCCACAGTAGTTCAAGTTCCATGACGCTCTTGTAGTTTGAGGCACTCAAGACTTAAAGCCCAAGTTCCTTACAAAAATAAAATTGCTAAGACCTTCATTAATACTTTTGCTCTTTGATTAAAATCACAAAGAGTTTCAGCTTTTACAAGTTCTTAGACAAAAGGACAAATTCTGCTCTTTGTCTCATTCTGTAACATCAGTGAATCCTTGCAACTAAATTCTCTTTGGGGGTAAAATGTAGATTCTTTACCTCAAAATACTCATGTTTAGACTGTTTGTAACTGAGAAATCTTGAATTAAATTTGTGCAGCACACAAGGAGGAGGATACAAATCCAAAGTAATAACAATGTGAGATGTGTTCAAGCTGCAATGCCTTGTGTACCATACATGGAATCTTGAAGCTGAAATGTTGGATAGCTCTGGGGACTAATTCAGTGAATTAAGTATTTGTACAACATTGTATACATAAGCCTGGTTATAGTACTTAATGGCTCCTTTGCTCTTCATAACACTAGAATATATTATTATACCACGGACTAAACAAAAATTGAAATAACAGTGATTTTGTTAGTGGCAAAATTCTGCAGTCTGGATAAAAATTTTAACAGCTGTTTTCATGTCATAAATGATGGTTTTAAATAACTGTGAATTGCTGGCCTGAGCAGGCAAAATAAGAAACCCATTAAAATTTCAACAAAATAACCATTTTTTTTACAACAATGAAATATTTAACAATATAACAACAAATATTTCAGAACAATTAAACTGTTTTATGGACAAAGAAAGTTATTTTGCCATCCTTCACACCCCCAGGGCAAGGTGAAGCTCTGTCAAATGTGAGCCATTCTCCAGAGTAAGGATTTGATTGTACCAGACCCTGAGCCTCTGAATTTGGGTTTCAGATATCAAAATATTTACACCTGTTTACTCTGTGTTCTTGGTAGCACAAGAAGGCACCAGAGTGAGGTGAGACTGGTGCATGAAGAGAACAGCACAGCAGGGAAGGGAGCGCTGAGTTTTAGTTGGGTGATAGCTCCAAATAACTTCAAATGTATACCAAGACACCAGCTCTTATGGCAAGGCACCAGATCTTGCTCAGAACTGCTAGCATGTACATTTTCACCATTACCAGCTACAGCTGACATTAACTAAATCTTAGCTCACATCCTTGAAAATCTAGGTATCAGCCAGAAGCCGTATCACTGGGCATCACCACATCATCATCTCATAAAAGTCAGACACAGAAAGATGTAACTTGTGGAAACTCATTTGTTTTCTGTGGTTTAGAAGCTACTAAAAGGTTTCCAAAATCCCAGCCCTCAAGTCCTTGTTTATAGCATGATCTGACTATACAGGATTTTGTTCCTCAGCTCCAGTTTAATGACTGGGAATGTATTTCAGAATTAGTTGGATTTAAGAATGGCTACAGAGTTATCTTAGGATGGAAACTGCAGGCTTCATCCACTAAGAGACGAACACCAAAATTGTGAGTTGTGAAGTATCCTTGAAAAGTGACTGTGTAGAGGAAACAGACTTGTTCTAGAGGCCACTTGAAAGAGTAAAACAGGGGTAATATAAATATTGAGCAAGTAAATTGCTAGAAAATGGAGGAACATTGTTGACCCAGATCCCTTACCTAGAATAGGAAATAAATTTACTTTATTCTTTCAAGATTGATACAGGACATCTCTGCATAAAAATTTTACCTGATAGCTGGGAAGCCCAAGAGGTGTCATAAATCCTGTAAAAATGTTATCTGATTCTTGAAATCTGCAGTAATGTGAATATTAATCCCACTCCCTTATAACACCTCCAAAAATCTGTGATACATGATGGCTAAAAGAATTCCAGCCTTATCTTCACTACCCTTCCTCCACCACCCGTAAATACTTTCCCCACCACCAAGACCTCCAAAATAGCAAGTTGAGTGTAGTGTTAGTACCTAGTATGGGAGGGGATTTTGGGAACACAAAAGAAAGTCTTTGTGCATTCCAGTAATAACAATAGCTGGTTACCTTCATTAGAATCCGAACATAAATCAGAGCTTATTTTGCCAAGTCTCAATAAAATCAATGAGGATGCAGAATGCTTGTTTTAGTGTAAATATGCAGCTGTTGAACTGAAACAAAGTTCATTCCCCAACATCAGTCTTTATTTCTAACTACAAACAAGTATTTGCTTAACTGAAGTGGAAGGGCACTCACAATTTATTGACCTGTAAATGTCTTAAACTTCATCAAGGAATTTACAGAATTTTTCTGTTTCTCCAAATACCAGATCTGGATCATGAGAATATCATTAAGCATGTACTCAGTCATTTTAACTGCATTGATTCCTTATCTTTGGATGGTTAGTTCATTACTCTGCAGTGGATTTTGCTCCTAGTCACTGAATAATATATGTATTGAGGATTGGGTATACAAATGTGTGATACTGTACATATTTTGTATGCAAACTGTTACCAGGCAGCATCAATTAATGTTACAAGTAAATTAAAACTCAATTTGTTATAAAGATTGTATTTTATACTTAAAAATCAAGAACCAGTTAGGTGGAGTTCTATGGATTTTGCAGTTTCTATTTCAGAAACAGGAACTTGAAACTCTTTTAGTGTCTATACAATGTAATGTTTGCCAGAAATTGCTTTACTAGTTGGGTTACTAAACTTTACAGAGCTCTATTACAGAAGAGTTTAATCAGCACTTGTGAGTATTTTGGCAGTACCACCCCAGCTCATGGAATAACATCTTTTCTTGACTTCTAAGATTTGCCCTCATTTATGCCTAAGAACTATTGACTACCACCAGGTTACTCTGATAGGTGACAAAAGAACAGCAATGGGGTGTTGGGGCAATGAGGATGGTGGGACTGGACCTGCCTCCTATGCAGGTTCTCAGAGTGAGCACGAGGGGGTGGAATTTTTACTCTACACCTACCAAAATGATCTAAACTGGAATCTTGTCTCATGCAGTTCAGGAAACATTCGAGGCAAAGGGAAACTTTAAGCAGTAGAAGTGCACAATACAAATGTGCTGGATGCAGAGTGAGTAAACCTGAACTCTGATGTGTCTGTAATTGATCTAAGTCATGAACACTGGAGAATGAAAAACTACTCATAAAGAGAGTAACAGATATTTTTCTTTGTTTTCTCTTTTATACACACCTCAAAGGAAGAATCTTCTAAAGGAAGTTGTTTTGTGAGCATTTAATTCTGTTTCTAAGGGTTTATATCTAATAGGTGCTTTTTTTCCTGCTCCTTTTTTTTTTCTTTTTTTCCCTCTTTTCCTCTACTCCCTATATTCTTCCACTGTACCTTGACCTTCTCAGGTGTCTGAATCCCCAGATGGATAGACAAGTGCTTTGTGACTTCTTTCAGGCTGCTACTGAGCTAATTAATTGAAATGAATATGTATGGCTGTTTGATTGACCAGCTGATGAATGAGAACTTAGAGTTGCTCCTTCTGCAGGGATAATTTTTTTTTTCCTACCCAGAAGCTGATTTTCTCAGACTTCATGTTTCTGATGCAACCAGACTTACATTGCTGGATTTAGGTGATTTATTGAAAAGGTTTTCACCGGGAAGGTAGGCAGCAAGCCTGTGAATAACCTTTGTTTCTTAGGATATCCAGGTGCAATTTGAAAGAAGGATATTTATTCTGGGATAAATTTTAGACTTCTCCTGCTTCCCAGAAAATCAAGACAGATGCAATAACACAGTAAGACTTACTTGAGCAATACGTGTTTGTAACACTAAGTCTGATTACTGGATACATTCCCAAGCTATGTAGTAATCTGAAAATTATATTTCCAGAACCAATTTATCCTCATCCTTTCAGGCTTTTTTCCCCTCTGCCCCATAACCTCTATAGCATCTGCTTTCCTAAAGTCTGTCTATCCATCCAGAATTTAATTTCCTCCTGTACCCTTCCAAATTCTATATTTTTTTCTCATATTGATGGAATAGCACCATCCTTACCTGTCAATCAAAACCGTAGTACTACTGCTTTCAGTACTAATCTTGTTTATTTTTACTACCTCTTCAATAATATCTGTATTCTTCAAATCCATCTTTTGGCTTCCATTCATAGCAATTTCAATTCAGACTACTTTTCCTTATTTTTGAGGCCATTCACATTTATGATACTCCCTGTTTATCTGACTTCTGTACCACTGTTTTCTATGTCTTTGTCCATCTCTATCACAGCTCTGTTCATGATGTTTCCTAAAGAGCTGTAAAGCTTATTTAGAAAATGTAAATCTTTTTCAGGTAAATTTCTATTATGAGGGCTGTAAGAAATTCAGAGTTAAAGCTAGAGAAAACTCTATTTTTATTGATAGTGAAAAAAGAAATAATTTACATATTAATAAATACAGGCACCTGTGTTTGTGTGTATATATATGTATATATATAAAGTATTATATATATGTATAGATATAAAGTATTGGACCCTGCTATTTAGGACAAGGACAGCCTCCTCGGTGCAACAGCAATCCATTAAACCATTAAATTGATGCTCTTCTAATATTGCATACTTTCTAGATCATGTCCATTTTTTAACCCTGATTAAAGCTCATCTTCACTTATCATGCTTTAGCATTGTTTTCTCCATTTGTATATCTGATCATAACTGCAGACATGGAAGAGCTGACGAAAATGCTTAAAATCTACAGGTCCCATATATTTTGTCAGACTTAGCCAGACTTGTATTTTTTTCTTTCATCAAGGTCTGAAATGATAAGAGGATCTGTGCTTTCCTTGGAGCATCATCATTCCACAATTGTTCCCTGCTGCTTATGGAAAAGGTGGTATTTTTCCTGGCCCAATCGTGTTCTCTTTTCTATGCCTGAACATACCGGGAAAAGCGGGACAGATTTTTTTTATCAGCTTTGGATTTATAGCAAAAACATTGGTGGTGTCCTTTTTCACTTCACATGAATGGAAACTTTCAGCATTGACCTAATTTTATCTCATTAAGGATCGTAGAAGTTTTGTTTAGCATTACCTTTAGCAGGAGCAGTGATGACAAACCTGATTCATTTCACTAATCCATGCTTTGAAAATTTGAATGCTTAGGAGTTTTTCAAGTTATTACTCAGCTTGGTTTCTTAATATAAAAGTCAAAAAGTCAATGAGGTAGCAATCAATTTACTCTGTCTTTTAGAAATAAAAAAGAAAAATGCTCAAAAAAAGTAAAACTATCCATTCAGGGCCTTGAAAAATGCTTTGACTTCAATTTGAAAAATCAGCCGTGTTTTTTATCAGGTTGCTTGGGATGAAAAGCTTAAGTCACATTAACTTTTCTTGTTCTTGCAGTTCAATCCTATATTAATAATGTTCATTATGTACCTGTCTATTCAGACATATGATCTTCTTTGCGTTCATCATGGAATGATACTCCCAGGTACTTTGAAATGTGAGTCCTTGTTGCTTTTGGGGTGTGTGTCTGGATGGAGGGTTTGTTTTCTTTTAGGTTCAGAGGTGTTGCAGTCAACAAGTCAGGAAAAGCCCCAAAATGTAATGGTTAAACTAGTGTGTGACAGAAACTAAAGATCAAGGAATTATAAAATAAAATGTTATTCTTTGTATCATTCAAGAGACTGAAAAATGCAGAATCTTCATTTATTTCCCTGTTTTCCAGGTGGAAAAGCTATGTAGAACTTCTACTAATATGAAAGAAAAAAAAAAGGGTCTTATTGTTTGTTTTGGATATGTACCCTTAAAACAATCTGTACTATCTGCATGATGTACCAGGAGAATGAAGATGCTCAGCATTGTCCCATTTTCTTTTTAGCCTAGTCAGTATTTCATTCACACACACTTTTAATATTCTTGTTGCCTAAATCATATATTAATGTTCTTGGTCTCCATAGCTGAAAGGCATAATTCCAGTAATGAGGGGAAATAAGCAGAATGCTTGATGAAGTAGCTAAGCTACCAAACAACAAACAGAATGTTTCATCAACTCTGTTTTAACAACCTCTATGGGAAGCTGCCACAGCTTTGTTGTTTCCTCACCGAGAAATGCATCTTTTTTTTATTGCAATGTGGTATGGTATAAAAAGGGTCAAATCAACTAAGATGATGTGAAAGCATAAAATGCAACCTCAATAGAAACAAGCTATCATGAAATTAGAGAAAAGAAATCACAAAAACCCAATGTTTTCAGAATTATTTCATACAGTGATCCTGTTGGGTTTTTTTAATTCTGTGAGACCCCCAGCACACCTCCTAAATCCCCTAAGAACAGCCAGAATCAGCATTTATGCCAAGATAAGTGATACAGTCTCCTGTCTAAATTAGCTATTTTGTTCCTTACCTTTCCAGGATTTCATATTGAAAAGGAAGTTTAATATTTCTAAGACAGAACTCATTTAAATACTTCCTTTTTGGTCCATTTTCTTCTTAAATTCTGAAAGATTTACAGAATAGAATTGTGCAGTTGAGAGGAAGAGAGGAAATCAGAGATGATAGAGTTAGCTTCTAAGTTACTGAGAGATGAGTGCCAAAGGTTGTGGGCTTTCTTCATTATTTGGAATCTGTCTTTTCTAGCTGTAGAAATACAGTTGTATAATACTTAAAATAATTACTTTTAAATTAATTTCTTCAGTCATTTTTACCATCATTGCATGATAATTGCTATTTAAAAAAAATCTAATAAAAGATTCTTAGGATTTTTTTTAAGCAATACATTGAAGAGTACCTTAAGTACCATCTATTAAAATTTTATTTTCCATTTTCCCTTATGGCTAGTGGATTATGATAGCCTTTCTGCACAGTTTTAACTGCCTCTACAGAAGCATTCATATATATGGGAACATCTGTTAAGAGTTTTTTTTCACAAGTATAAAACAATGTGATGCAGATGTTACAAAGTGGATAATCTGAACATTCCTATTTACTGTGAATTTTATCAGCTCCCATAGTTTTGGGAGTTCACTTCACCTTGTCAGGAGCACAGTAATTCTGAACCAATGAACTAAAAATCAGTCCTAGAGAAACTGGAGGGTAGATAGAAATAGCTACAGATTTTTTTAAGTTCACCACTGATACGTGAAGAGAGACAGGATCCGTTTGGAAACTGTCTTGATTCTGTTAATTGCTTGTTCATTATTACATGAGCAAGCTCACACATTATTTCCTGGTTTCAGATAAAGCACAGCTGGAAATCTGCCTAATGCTATCAGCTCTTTTCAAGTGATTGGGCAACACCTGAATGATTAGAAAGAAAAGAAAGAGATTTTCAGTAAATACATTTTGCTCATTGTGCAAACTGACATGAAATACTGTTCCAGCCATTTCTTGTGTATTCAGTCAATAAATATATCTAGTTCTGTCTTTTTTCTGAGTACATTAAATGTACAAAGAAGAAAATGGAGGCCACAGTCAAATATTGCATTCAGTTTGGAAGTAGTGAATGGTCTCAGCGTTACATGAGTGACATGAGAGAGACCAAATCAGTTCAGACTATGCCTGACAGTCTTCTGTCTGACAAAGGGCAGGA
Source organism: Diglossa brunneiventris (assembly GCA_019023105.1). Lineage (NCBI taxonomy): Eukaryota > Metazoa > Chordata > Aves > Passeriformes > Thraupidae > Diglossa > Diglossa brunneiventris. Next base: position 109,792,840 of record CM032352.1, on the reverse strand, counting down.
GTGGATCTCCAGGATATGGCAAAATTGTAGTGGCATTCCCTGGAATGCTCTCCTAAAATCCCATGGCCTCTGGTCAGAGGCTTTCCTGGAGAGTAGTTACACTTTGCATTTTATCACCTTCAAAGGATTTTACTTTCCCTTTAGCTGTACACCAGTTTTTATGCACTGCAGCTCTTCCTGGGCTGAGAGCAAGGTCATCACTTGCTCTGCATGTTCTGCTCATGGCTGCGTGCATTTGTGCCATGTACCCCTCACCCTGCCATGTCTTTTTCAGGATGAAAGGTCCTAGTCTGTTTTGTCACTTCTTGTACAGAAATATTTCTTACCTTGATAATCACTGCCATTCTCCTGTAGAACTTCTCATTTTCAGTGTGTCCTTTTGGTGTGAGAACTCAGAGCATTTAAGAGGAAGGTACAGCATAGTTTTCTATATAGTCATAATGAATCTGACTTCTTTTCTCTTTCTTTCCTAGTTATTCACAAGCTTTTTTTTAATTGTTGTACCTGATTGGGCAGAGTTTTTATGTGTATTTGTAGAGTTTTGGTTTTTTTGATTTTTTTTTTTCCATACACAAATAGCTTTTAATTTTTTTATAATTAATTTTATTTGCCCAAAGAAGAATCTTCTAGGTTTCTCTGTTCATTGAAGGCAGTCGTTGTTTTTTGCTACTGTGAATATGTCAGGAGCATCAACACACTACATCCTTCATTGTTCATTCAGGTTTCTGTATCAATTTATGACACTTCTGGCTCTTTAAAATCTAGTCACTTAAGTTTTTTTCCCAATGGCGTGAGGACATTTGCCATCATCCTATGCCTAGAAGTGATCAGTTTGGAACCTGTGAGACACATTTTGGCATTCCAAGGGGATGAGATGCAAATCTGATTTATCACTATACTTGATCATTTCTTCAAAAGACTCTATAATTGGGAAGGAAATATTTCTCTTTAGAAGAGCTGTATTGAACCTTCACATTGTGTTTTATTCTAAACTTCACTAATTCAGTTCTTTATTATGAGCAAAAGATCAGCTGTTTAACCCTTGATTTCCTTTTGCATTCTATGCCATCTGTTACTGAAAAATCATTTTGTCAACTTAATAAATTCTTCTACCAGTATTTCAGCTTGGCATGCATCACTGTTATTTACCTTGCAAAGGAAGGTTTTTCAGAATAGTTACCTAAGTGGATCCACAAATTAAAAAATTAGTGTTGCAGTGCGTGGCAACTGCAGCCCGGACTCTGAGGACTGATTTCAAGTTATGATTTTGTTAAGTTATGTATTTTTAATGTGTTCTGTGGAGTTTTATTACAGTTGTTATAATTTTTATAATTGTTTAAGATGGCGCCTGGTCTAGGTTCCCCCCCCCCCCCCGAGAAGATCCAGTCTTTTCCATGTCAATCATTGGTTGCCAAAGTTACTCCCGCCTTTTTGTTACTATTTTTCTGTCTATCAGTTATCCCCTCCCCATTTCCATAGCAACCCTCTAATTAGTAGTCCATCCATCAGTGTTTCCCCCACTCCCAATTTCCAGATCCTTCCCTGAGCTGGTCCCAGTGATTGGGCCAAATCTCCTGTTTCCTCCCCTATGTGTATTTGATTAGTTCATGCAATGTGTCTGTTATCCCATACTGCTTTGATATTGGTTCTGGGGCGAGGGTCAACTCCCCCAGGCCAACCTTTATAAGCCTATGTTAACCCCTCCCACTTCGCTGTTTCTTCTCGGCTCCCTACCTCCCTCCACGTCCCTTCTCCTTAAATAAACCAACCCTGCTGCGGAGAAACAGCTGCCTCTCGCCTCCATCATTTACCTGCTCCCTTTAGCTGGCGCGCCTCAGAGAAGACGTCGAGCCGTCCCTGGAGAAATCAGCCTGAGGCAGCCTCTCCCATAGACGGAGTGGGCTCGGGTTTCCTAGGATCCAGGGACATTTTGTTTCTCTACGACTGCTGGAGTGGTTTGTGGGTCTCCAGCTGGGCTCCCTTCTCTCTTGTCCGAAATTCTCGGACTCCAGCAGTTGGCGTGGCGCCCAACGCGTGGCGTGACCGCCGATCCCCTGTGGATTAGGTCACGCTCTGCGTGACTGAAGAACCCGTGTATTCTTCCCTGGGCGCGCCAACACCCGCTGTCGTAGCAGGTCCCGGGACACTCGGGACTGCGCTCCAGCGGGATCTACGGGCAGACGCACCTCGAGCACCCAAGAGCCGCCCGTGGAGCAGGACTTCTAGGAACCGGCCCCATCCTGCCGCGACTTCGGATTTGGTGAGTCCCGACCCTATGTCCCTTCCCTTCCGCGTTTACTGCCCTTCAGTTTGTGCTCCTTCTGTGGCTCTGTCCCAGAAGCGTTTTTACTGCCCCGTCTTACTTTCTCCTTCGGACCTTTCCCTTCGCTCACTTCACTCTCTGTGGTTTCGTCCCGGTGTCATTTTTCACCGCCCCGCTTCGGTTCGCCCCCCCTCATCCCGATTCGTGAGTCGCGGTTGTCGCTTTCTTACATGTCTGGGCTTGCCCTGCAGTGGTTTCTACCCCAGGGATTTTGCTCTTTTTGTTTAGTTTAAAGCGGGGGTCGCTCCTCAGTCGTTACTGGGAAACTTTCCCCCCTCCTTTTTACCTACCCGATTCTGAGCTTGCCTTGTGGGGCGTCCCCAAGGATTTTGCTCTTTTCTTTTTGTGTTTGCACTGTGAGCGTGCTCCGGGGGGCGTCCCCGGAAATTCTGCTCCTTTCCGTCTGTCCCCGTTCTTCCCCCGTCGGTCCACCTGCATTGTTTCCCCCCGGTTTTAGAGGCACTGAGTTGTAGAATTTATAGCAATGGGTGCTGAGCTCTCTACAACTCAGCGAGAGGCTGTTAAGAAAGTTATCGCGTTACTTGTTAATGAAGATGTTGAAGTTGATGAAAAAAGGGTAGCCAAGTTAGTGGTATGGGTCTCCTCCCAGTTTCCAGACGCGTCCCCCGACCAATTTAAGACTCTTCCATTTTGGGAAGGAGTTTTGATTAAAATTGCAGATTTGGTTCGGTCGAGGAGATTATCACATAAGGAAATCGCGCGATTGGAAAAGCACCTGCATTGGGTGAAGCAGGTCCTTAAAGTCCTGCGAGACAAGAGAGATAGGAAACTGGGAGAACACCCTGCCCCTCCACCCCGGCCCCCGAAGTTCGAAAGTTCCGCTTTCTCCAAGCCCCGTGTTCCTACCCCTCAGCCCTCCCCACATGCTCCTGTATGTCAGCCCGGCATCTTGAGAAGGGCAAACCCCGACCACAACGGGCAGGAGCCGCTCCATCTTCCTGGCCCCTCTCAAGACAGCCGCAAACCCCGCAGTCAGCGTGCAACGGCCGGCACGCTGGCTGCTTCTCCCGATCCCTCGCCTGTCCTTGCTCCCCGTTTCCCAGTTATCAATTCCCCTCATGTTAACAAAAGACTCCGGTTCAGGGTGCCGGCGCGAGATAGCTCCTATGAAGCACAAGATGCCGGACACCCTGAACCCACGTGGCCCCCCCCTCCCAACCCCTTGATCTTCCCGCCCCCGACCCCGTCCCTCCCATGGGACTCCCTGGCCCCTCCTAAGTCATCCCTAGACCTTCCTCCCTATGTCAATCCCCTCCCCTATCCTGCCTCCGCCCCTGTCCCTCCCCCGAAACGCCCACCGCTGCCGCAACGCCCACATTCCCACGGGCAACTCCTCCTCTCCCTCCGGCTCCACCTGCCTCTTGGGTCCCGCCCAGAACTCCTCCCCCTCCTGCCCCCAACTCCACTCAGGGGGTGGGAACCCATCAGCCGTCCCACGCCCCCGCAGGCGTCACCCCCGAGAGCCGCACCCCCGAGGCACCGGAGGTCCCCGCCTCCCTTCCGGGTTCCCACGGCTCGCCCCCTTGCGAAATCGTGGGAACTCCGGGAAGTGAGAGCGTGGGAAAACCGGTCGCCCCTGCTGCAAAGACCATATCAGCAGCCCCAGTCTCATACCACCGGACACGGGGGGGGGGAACAGAAGTGCGGTGGGCCCCAGTTCCACGCGCCATCATAAAGGAACTGTGCAAGGCCCAAAAACAATACGGGGGAGACAGTGAGTATTTCCGGAGTCAGCTCCACAGTGTCATAATAGAACATGAGCTGACTCCGGCAGATCTGAGGCAGATTTTTTCCAGCCTGCTGCCCAGATCCAAATACTCAAGGTGGGAGTTCAATTGGGAGAAATTCCTAGAGCAACTCCTACCCACCCTGTGGGAGAACCCCAATTGGGGTAACGATGGGGACGGCCACAAAATCACAATAGATCATTTGGTGGGGAAAGGAGAGTGGGAAGAGGCATTGAAATGTGCGGAAAATATACCTACCGTGGCACTTCAGAAGAGCGCCTTGGAGGCCGAAAGGGCCTTCATCAAGGTTGTCACGGGGGTGCCGGCGGTCCCCGTTTCACATCTTTTCCAGGGTCCCACGGAGTCGTTCGATGAATTCGTCGACCGACTCCAAGCAGCAGCAGATTTCGAGGGAGTGGAAGGGGCAGAGAGAGACACCTTGCTGAGGATAGTAGCCAGCGCCAATGCAAACAAGGCGTGTAAGGCTGCTATCCTCAGCCTGCCCCTCCACCCGAAACCATCCCTCCGTGAGATCATGGACGTCTGCGCCACCAAAGTGCCCCAAACTGCCATCTCATCAGAGCTTTTCAAGAAAAAGATCGCGTGCGCAGACGTCCAAGAAGATCCCGAGGACCCCTCAGCTGCTGCTGCCACATCGCCTCCTGTGGGGACCCCTGGACCTGGACTGCAACGCCCCCCGCGACCCCCGCCGCCGAACACTGCTTGTCACCTGTGCGGGGAAGCATCACATTGGATGCCAGACTGTCCGCTTAAAGCGGCATTCAATCAGTTTCGGAGAGAGTTCCCGTTGGGAACTGTAGGGAGGGGGCGCGGCCAGGCCCCTCAAAAAAACCCATAGGGCCGCGCAGCCCCCCCCTGCGCGCTGCAAGAAATACGGGCGGGCCAGTAACATCCAATTACAGGGGGGAGGGAAGTGTCGAGGCCCCGCTGCCAGCCAGCCCCGCACCATCAGGGGCAAAGACCCAGCTCCCCTCTGGGAGCTTTTCTACCGGATGTGACTTTAAAAAATCTGACGTGACCTCTGCTTTGCTTTCCAGCTTCTCTCGCCTGAACTGCCCGACACTGGACGCACTGACAGGACCATTGATTCCAGCCGGTTTGGTCCTTCCCCTTGACTTGCAGACGGCGGAGACTGTCCATCTTCGTACCTCTGACACCTCCGCCGTCCTGGTGCGATTCGGAAGCAGTTCGAGTAAATGGGAATGCCCTCCAGGGCCATTTACTGTTGTGGGAAGAGTCGGCTGCACACCTGCCGACCTTCAGGTGTTTCCATCTACACATTCAATTAACACAGGCCAGGAATTTCTTACAATTTACATTTCATGTGTCCGCCCCCCCATTTTCATCCCCCAGGGCACTACCATCGCCCAAGTTCTCCCTGCCTCACGTCCACAAAATCCTACAGTGGCGTGGGTGCAGAAGTTGGGGGCCCCGAAGCCACGGATTTCATGCCGGATGGTTCGGGGGAGAGAAAATTTCAAGATCAGGGGAATGGTAGACACAGGGGCCGATGTCACGGTCATTCCTACCAAGGATTGGCCGTCGCATTGGGACTTGCAAACCGTGGATGGCCGCATCCAAGGTGTTGGGGGTTCTCAATTGGCTAAACAAAGTAAGAGCATTGTTGAAATTACGGGACCGGATGGGCAATTGGCTAAAGTTCGCCCATTCATTTTGGATTACACCGAGCCTCTCTGGGGAAGGGACACCCTCGCCCAGTGGGGAGCAAAAATTGACCTTCCTGCTCCCCCGGTTTTTCGGGCAGCGGCTGCTGAAGAGCGCCCCACCTGGAAATTGAATTGGCTTTCAGATAAACCTGTCTGGGTGAGTCAGTGGCCGCTCAATAAACAAAAATTAAGCGCGCTCCAGGAACTCGTGGAGGAGCAAGTCGCCAAGGGCAACCTGGTGGAGTCCATGTCAGAGTGGAACTCCCCAGTGTTTGTCATCCGCAAGCCATCTGGGAAGTGGCGGCTCCTCCACGACCTCCGGAAGATCAATGAAATTATTAAAGACATGGGTGCCCTTCAGCCAGGGATGCCATCCCCCACGATGCTCCCCAAAGACTGGGAATTGGCAGTAATAGATATAAAAGATTGCTTTTTTCAAATTCCCCTCCACCCAGACGACGCCCCACGCTTTGCCTTCACGGTTCCAGTTCGGAACCGTGAGGCTCCCTGCAGGAGGTACCACTGGAAAGTTCTTCCACAAGGAATGAAGTCCTCGCCTGTGATTTGCCAGTGGTACGTGTCATCCCTGCTGGCCCCCATCCGGGAACAGTTCCCGGATGTCGTCGTTCAGCATTATATGGACGACGTGTTGGTCTGTGCCCACAACAGTGAATTGCTAACCACAGTCCTCTCCAGAGTCATCGATTGTTTAACCTCTGTAGGGTTCGAGCTTCAGGAGGAAAAAATTCAGAAGGTGCCCCCCTGGAAATATTTGGGCCTGGAAATTACCAAGAGGACCATTGTTCCTCTACGATTGGCTATCCACCCTAAGGTGGAAACCTTAGCAGATGCCCATTCTTTGTGTGGGGCGTTGAATTGGCTGAGACCCTGGCTGGGTATCACCAACGAAGACCTGGCCCCCCTCTTTGATCTTCTTAAGAGAGGAGAGGGTGAGGAGCTTTGTTCTCCTAGGGCTCTCAGCCCAGAGGCATTAGATCGCCTGGAGAAGCTCTTAAAGACGATTGAGACAAGGCAGGCCCACCGTTACAACCCGGGCCTGCCATTCAAATTTATTATACTTGGGAAACTGCCACACCTCCATGGTATCATCTATCAGCGCGAGACCCCGCAAGCCCCAAAACACCGGGGAAGAAGGGCCAAGGTACTGATGAGCCCCTCTTAATCATAGAGTGGGTTTTCCTCAGTTACCATCGGTCCAAAAGAATCAGCAGGCCACACGAGCTGGTGGCAGAACTGATCCGCAAGGCGAGATCGCGGATCAGAGAGCTAGCAGGTGTCGATTTCACGTGCATCCACATACCAATCGAATTAAAAGATGGTAAATTTAAATTAGCAATGTTAAATGATCTTCTGGAGGAGAGCGAAGTTCTTCAGTTTGCGCTCGCGAACTACACAGGGAAAATCGACGTAGTGCGGCCCTCTTTCAAGTTATTCGGTTCGGATTTAGATTGCTTTAAATTTTCAGCGAAGAGGGTCCAAAGCAGAGTGCCGCTGGATGCCCTAACCGTTTTTACAGACGCGTCTGGTAAGACCCACAATTCTGTTATGACGTGGGTAAACTTACAAACTCAGCGGTGGGAGAAGATGTCACAGTTGTTGAGGGTTCCCCTCAAGTTGCTGAGTTAGACGCAGTCGTTAGGGCATTCGAGAAATTTAAAGATCAAGAATTTAATTTGGTTACGGACTCTGCCTACGTCGCCGGTGTAGTTTCGAGAGCAGAAAATGCTGTCCTCCAAGAGGTCACCAATCCGGCCCTTTTTAATCTGCTCCAACGTCTCATTCAACTAATCTCCCACCGAGAGCAGATGTTCTATGTCATGCACGTGAGATCACACACCGACCTTCCTGGGGCCATCGCGGAGGGGAACCGCCGAGCTGATGCTCTGGCTGGGGACCCTGCGCGAGCCAAAGCCTACTTGGCTGACCCCGTGGACTGGCTCATGGCTGCCACGGTCCGGATGGCCACGCTCCCGGAGGTGTTCCAGCAAGCCAAGCTGAGCCACCAGCTCTTTCATCAGAATGCGCCTGGCCTAGTTCGCCAGTTCCACCTAACACGCGACCAGGCTAAGGCCATTGTGGCCACATGCCCGCACTGCCAACAGCACCAGCTACCATCCTGGCCAGCGGGCGTGAATCCCAGGGGGCTTGCAAGCTGTGAGGTGTGGCAGACAGATGTCACACACATCCCTGAATTCGGCCGTCTCAAATTCGTCCACGTGTCAGTTGACACATTCTCCGGTGCGATCTATGCCTCTGCCCACACAGGAGAGAAAGCCTCGGATGTTGAACGTCATCTCCTCCAGGCTTTCTCTGTCTTGGGTATCCCTAAGGAAATAAAAACTGACAACGGGCCCGCATATGTTTCCAGAGAACTCCTAGTTTTCCTACAGAGGTGGGGAATAAGGCACAAGACGGGCATCCCTTATTCCCCCACTGGACAGGCTGTAGTGGAGAGGACTCACCAAAAAATCAAAAAAGTCCTCAATAGATTGGCACCGATTCGTAAAACAGAGTCACCGCATTCCCAGCTTGCCCGAGCTCTTTATACCATCAACTTTTTAAATTGCTCTTTTGATAACTTAGATCCGCCGATCTTGCGGCACTTCCGAACGCACCAGGCTCTGCCGGCCAGGGAGAAACCACCGGTGTTGGTGAAAGATCCAGAGACCTGGAAGGTTGTGGGCCCCTTCGATCTACTGACCTGGGGAAGGGGGTACGCCTGCGTATCCACCCCTCAGGTCCGAAGTGGGTCCCCTCCAAATGGGTTAGGCCCTTTGTGCCTCGGACAGCGCAGGCAACAGAACCACCAAAGCAAGTCACGTCAGCATGCTGGCGGCGGAAAAAGAAGACCATCAGTCCTCGGCACCCCCATCCCAATTGATCAGACCTGTTCCCTCCTCCATACTAGAGAACCTAGATTCAGACGCCAGTGACTTATGTTATTTGTTCTCCCCTTTCTTTTAGATTTGTGCCCAGCGAGGATGGAGGCCAAAGCAACAAACCTTTACATCTTTCTCGTGTTGCTGATCGCCTCCACGTCCAGCCAGGAAACGCCTAGAAAGAGCGCCAAGAACATCTGGACAGAGCTCGCCCGGTCTCTGGGCCAGGACCATGTTTGTCTGAGTGCTGACACGGCCACAGACCCCTGTCGTCTTGCCTGGTGGGGATCCCTTTACCTCCCTCCTCCCTCCCATTCCCCTGGAGCGTTGCTCTAGACAACATGAAGCTGGTTCCAGATCCCACATGGATCTGGAACCGAACCATCGTACGTGCCCCGATATCCTCTGACCCCCCTCTTGAATTCAAACTGCTCGGCGTCGCCAATGCTTCTATATGTTTACATTTTTCCATCCCCGAATTTTACCTCAAATACCACCGCCCCTCTTCCCCCTGGATCCGGGTAGTCCCCGACTCCGAGAAAAAATTCCACCACTTTAGCTGCCGGAGAAACTTCTTCATTCGGGGGCCATCCACCGGGGATTTCTTCCCTTGCACCCTCCCTGACAATTTATATTTTATTTGCGGCGACCGAGCATGGAAAGGCATCCCCTCCCATCTTATCGGAGGCCCCTGTACGATTGGCCATCTGTCCCTGCTTACGCCCAGCGACCCAAATTCGAACGATTGGCCTTCCAAATTCCCTGAAACTACTCCAATTCGATCCAAAAGAGACCTCATCGAATTCGACCAAAACTGCGACTCAGAAATTAATCATTGGAGTCACGCCAAAAGGGCCGCAGTTTCTTTCTTCATCCCAGGTTTGGCAGCCGCGCAGGCACTGAGTGAATTAGGCAAAGTCGAGTGCTGGGCAATTAAGCAGGCGAACGCCACTTCAACAGCCATCGCCGGCCTCTTATATGATGAGAAGATTACCAGGCAAGCAACTCTTCAAAACCGAGCTGCCATTGACTACCTTTTGCTTTTGCATAAGCACCGGTGCGAAGAGTTCAGGGGGCTCTGCTGTTTTAATTTGTCATCAAAGGCCACAAATGTCGAAAAAGCACTCGACGACATGCGTTCCTTGGTCCATTCCATCCGACAAGAGACCGGGACCTGGCTGGACGACCTGTTTAACAACTGGAACTTATCCTCCTGGGCCAAATCTGTTTTTAAAGACTTACTTTTAGTTATTATCTCGGTTTTAACTGTTTTTGTGTTAGGTTGTGTTCTTTGGTTTCTTCTTAAGAGATTTATTATTCGAGCTTTAGAATCCCCAGCAGTCAACGCCGTTGCCCGCCTGGAAGACGATGTCGGAGCAGAATTGCAACATCTACAAGTTTCATCCCTTCCATCAGCTCCAGACTCAACTTATGTCAATACCAACTGATGACATCCCCCCTCTTTTCCATTTTTTATTTGTTATAAAAGGGGGAGATGTTGCAGTGCGTGGCAACTGCAGCCCGGACTCTGAGGACTGATTTCAAGTTATGATTTTGTTAAGTTATGTATTTTTAATGTGTTCTGTGGAGTTTTATTACAGTTGTTATAATTTTTATAATTGTTTAAGATGGCGCCTGGTCTAGGTTCCCCCCCCCCCCCGAGAAGATCCAGTCTTTTCCATGTCAATCATTGGTTGCCAAAGTTACTCCCGCCTTTTTGTTACTATTTTTCTGTCTATCAGTTATCCCCTCCCCATTTCCATAGCAACCCTCTAATTAGTAGTCCATCCATCAGTGTTTCCCCACTCCCAATTTCCAGATCCTTCCCTGAGCTGGTCCCAGTGATTGGGCCAAATCTCCTGTTTCCTCCCCTATGTGTATTTGATTAGTTCATGCAATGTGTCTGTTATCCCATACTGCTTTGATATTGGTTCTGGGGCGAGGGTCAACTCCCCCAGGCCAACCTTTATAAGCCTATGTTAACCCCTCCCACTTCGCTGTTTCTTCTCGGCTCCCTACCTCCCTCCACGTCCCTTCTCCTTAAATAAACCAACCCTGCTGCGGAGAAACAGCTGCCTCTCGCCTCCATCATTTACCTGCTCCCTTTAGCTGGCGCGCCTCAGAGAAGACGTCGAGCCGTCCCTGGAGAAATCAGCCTGAGGCAGCCTCTCCCATAGACGGAGTGGGCTCGGGTTTCCTAGGATCCAGGGACATTTTGTTTCTCTACGACTGCTGGAGTGGTTTGTGGGTCTCCAGCTGGGCTCCCTTCTCTCTTGTCCGAAATTCTCGGACTCCAGCAAATTAGTTTTAGCATTATCTATTTTGCATACTCCTGTTATGCTTAAATGTTCTACTTTTTCTGTGGTCTTCTTGCAGGCATCTTTCTTCTTATGTGTTTGAAAATTTAAAAATATTTTAATCTGTGTTATCTGGTTTTAGTTCTTTGAAAGTTGTTTTTCAAGCTCGTGTTTAGCCTGCTAAAACCTGCTAAAGATTAAGAACCTTTCTTTTTTCCTCATTTGCACACATCTTCACTATTTGAAAGCAGACATGGATTTTTACTGCCTTCTCCTACTTTGATATTTAACTAGATTTTCTCAACTTCATAATTTTTTCTTAGAATCATTGTACCTATGATTTATGCCTCTAATACGGTTTTAAGCAATTTTGAGCCTACTGCTCGAAACTTCTGACTGTCCTTCACAGATATTAACAACTGCCTTATTCTTTGTTATTCTGCTTTTCACATTTTGTAGTACCAAGTAATATCAGATTTTTCAAGTCTGTTTGTTCCTATGAATGTCCAACCTAGGCATGTTTTTGTCTGCTTGAGTTATGCAGGGCAGCTCTTTAATCACAGCCCTTGAGCCACACCTTGTTACGAGTCAGGACCTGCTCAGAAGTTTCTTCCTTTACTTCCTGACCAGGGCCTCCATAAAGCAATCATTTAACATGCCTAGAATTTGAATTTTAACTTATATTTAAATGAAATGTTTGTCAAATTAAAAGTTCAGACAATCTTTCATATCTATTGCAGGTACCACTCTTGTTGCCTCTCTGATCTTGTCAAATAACCTAAATATTAAACATTCTTTTTCACCATGCTGACTGGGCAGCAGTATACTTTAAATTACATGTTGTCTTCCAGGATATGTGGAGGTGAGTAACAGAAGGGTACAATTAAGTGAATAAAATGTGTGCATCTTCCAGTATCTCCAGTGTGTTGAGACTTTAGAGACTCTTTGAATCTGTATGACATAAGCATATGTTGTTTGTCTGCAGTTTACTGTCTAAAAGATAAATTTCAAGGACATGTTGATTACTAGGTTTAATACTTCCTTTGAGCTTTGAAAAGACTTCTTGCATACAAATAATTAACTTTAATGGAAAAGAAATGATGTTGTCTCTGCAAATGCTAAGTGTTGGATTTGTGAATCTAGTTTTCATGTTCAGGCTTGACTTTTGATGAGTTTCTAAATTAAACCTCACAATGACTCCATTTTAAATGATTCTTTATTAAAGGATGTTATCTTGACAATGAGTTAGCTAAAATTAAAAAAAAAAAAATCACTTATTTTAAAACTGGGATCAGCCTAAGCAGTCATTAGGGTTGAACATAATAGTTTATTCTGCTTCTGTGCCCACCCAGTTCTGACATTGCATAGGGCCAGGACAGAGTTTTCCATAAGAAGCAAGTTACAGAATGACACTATATTTTTTATGCTGTTAATTTTTTTAGTTCTGTATTTTTTACTGTCATTCATTTGTTGCTCTTGACCATGAGCTTTCTTAAAAAGCCATCATCTAGATAATTTGCAGGCCTGACATGTTCTGATGGTATGGATGACGTTGATTATAGGTTGTACATTCAGTTGGCCCCTCTGGATGAGACTTGTGTAAAAGTCTTGTTCATACTGTTAACAGGCTAAGAGTGTTTAGTTTTGCCCTTCCTACACACTCCTTGTAGGTCAGTGGCATGTGACACCCTCTAGAGTGTTTAAAAGTGGCTAAAATCTCAATAAGATCTTACTGGAAACATGGTACAATATCTTCAGTTTCAACACTGCATTTGTTTAATTTTGAGCTCAGCTGTCCCTGCTGGCTCAAGCTCAGTTCTTTGGGTGGGACAGGGATAATTATCTTTTGTGCCAATGACAAGGCAGTTCATTCAAAATTATGCTTGGAGCTGAAAACAACATTTCCAGGAAAGAAACAAACTAGGCTTTTAACATGATTCTAATCCTTCCTGAAACAATTACTGAGAAATGACCTTTAACTTTTCTCTCAAACAAGTTTGGGTTTACAGTACAGAGCTGGGTTTTCTAAAATGAGACTTGAATATCCCTCTCTTTAAAAAAAAAAAAGTGTGCTACAGAAAATTTTGCATAACAGCTGATTCAGTTTATTTTGCTGGAAATAATAAAAGCCTCATTTTGCAATACAAATAAGCATTGTTAAAAGCAATTCCACTTGATCTACTGTTTGTGAAAGAAGCAAAAATGGTAGTTTTGAAGCTGAAGCTATTTGTTTACACCAAAGCTGTGATAAAAATAGCTCCAGTGCAAAAATTCATTCTTCTTCATACCAGTACTGCTCTGTCTATTTTGTGAATGGGCAGTGAAAGAAATCAAGAGCTAGAGGGTAGATTTTTTTTATTAACATAATTTATCGAGCAATTATCCAGCATTGCAACTCTCAAATGCTTGTTCCTTTCTTATTTTAAACTCTAGCCAAGATCAATAAACATTTCACTTCTTCAGAAACTGTTGTTCTAGAATCAAAGTTTGGTTGTCTGTCTCCTAACTCCCAGGAAAAAGGAGAGGACTCCTGGGTTGTTACAGGATATTTTACTCTAAACCTACTCCAACGTGCCCTGCTGTGGCAATATTTCCTAGTCATTACTCTCCCACCTGGCAGCAGTACTTCCTAATTTATTGTGGGCAACCTGCTCTTCTTGTCAGGTCATGTCTGACATTTTAACATGTGGTGGCACAGGGGAAGCAGGTTCTCTGTGAGCCATGGGATGAAAAATGCTAAGCTGTGGTTATCTGTAGAAACACCTTCCACTTTGGGAAATTGGTCTACATGATGTGTAGACTTGGTCACCTCCAGCTACCACCCTCTAAACTCTTGTAGGACAAGCAGGAAATATCCACCTGACAAGAATCTGTCAGCCTTCCGTAATGTGACCTGTGAACTGCCCACAACAAAGTGAAATAAGTAGTGCAGGATGGAAGCTGGCCATGGATATGGGCATATGGGATAATTCTGAGTGAAGAGAAATAGTTTGATGTTGGGGCAAGTAACATTATAGTTATAACAGTCTTCATATGAGTGTTAGCTTTAATCTAGTTTCACTAGATTTAAACCAGTTAATTAGGTATGTGAAGTTCTGTAGCTTACTGCCATTTCTGAGCTATCCACTTTCCCCTCAGGTTAATATTTTTATATAGCTGACATAATTTTGTAAAAAAATAATTACTGTGTGCACCTCCAAAATTAGCTTAGAACAGTCATCAAGGTATTGCAAGTGGTTGTACTTCCTACATTAGAATTGCAGAAACTGATACATAATGAGCCCTTTGCATAACACAGCAGCAAGGAAGGAAATAATAACAAGTAACAATGTACAAGCAGGTTTGGTGATGATTGTCTGTGGCAAAACAGCTGAAGGACAAAAAAAGAAAAGAGTCAGTGAGACAAGAGGCATGCCTGCACAGCGGAATAAGCTCCTTTCCCAAATGTCTGACTGCAAGGATATGAGGAAGCTTTGGTTCTGAATCTCTGCAGGCACAGTTGATACTGACTGAAATATTGATCCTACTAACTCAAGTTCAGGATTCCCTGAATGTGGATACGTGTCCTCTGAAGCAGAACAGCTTTGAGCAGAGGAGCTTTTGTCAGTATCTACTTGTTCTCTCCAGTCTAAGAGCAAGAGGTTCAGAAACAGGCTGCAATTAGAGCTGCGTAAGTGGTATAAAAAAATCTAAAATAATAAAATTAAACAAATAAAAGTTGTCCCAATAAAATAGCATGTTTGGGCACAGTGGTTTGGCTGTGTACTGCAGATACTCCCTGAAGATGTAATTCAGTTTTCATTTGTTGCATATTCAATGTACTTCTCATTTTGTTCTTGCAATGATTTTTTTGGTGTTAAAAACTGACCATCATGCAAAACTGAACACAATTAGTTTCCTTTTCCTGCAGTATTAAAATATTTCACAAATGAGAAAGAAGTCCAGTTCCAGAGTTGTGCTAGGTGTTGAACAAAGGAGCTGTGTGTTCAAAACCTGAGAGAATGCTACTCATTTCTTTATAGCAGAAGAATTAATGGATTTACCTGAAAAGGGATATGTTTGCATCCTCCTCAAAGACAGAAAAAAAAAAAAGCCCAAACAACCAACTCAAGAAGGTATGAAAGTCTTTTATTTGTTGGGAAAGTACCTGTGTGTTAAAAAAAAGAAAAAGGGCAGCAACTTTCTTCATGCATTAGATAAGTAACATTACTACAAATTAGATAAAGAGATGGAAATAGTGTCTTCCCTTATGGTGGGATCCAACTCAAAGAGAGGATTTTCATTTGATGCGGACAGTTAAGAGAAAAAACAAACTTTCTTTGCAAGTTTAAGAAAAAAATTAACATAAACAGGGACTATATATCCTAAAGGATTTATTTCCAAGCAGCTGTGAAGGAGAGCTACTTAGCTTGTTGTCCACTTGCTCCATAGACTAAAAAGGGTGAGGAGACAGCTGACTTAGTTGTCATAACTCCTCAGATGGAAGGCTGCTGTGTCCTCTGGGAAGGTGAAAGGAAAAGGAAGCACTGTGGGCTTGGACAATTGGGGTCCAGCCTTTGTTTGTAGGAGCTGGCACCAGGCTGCTGGTGCCATATCCAACTGGCTGACTGTTGCGGTGTGACCGCTTTTCGGTTCATAGTTCGTTTTACTGTTCAGGTTATAATTTATTATTAAGATTGTAAATGTTCATATTCCAGTTGGTATGTTTTGTTTCCCCCCATATTTTATGTAATGGTACCGGCTTAGGCTCCCTTTCCCGCCATTGTCCCTGTCAATCCTCTGTCCCCTCCCCGGTTGCCTAGGGAACTCCCGCTTTTTTGTATCAATTCCTACTCTGTCATCAAACCCCTCCTATGCTTCCCCAGCAACCTCCTTGTCCGTCACCCCCTGCCCACTCCCATACCCTAGAAACTTCCAACCTGGGCAGGAGGTGATTGGAGCAGAAGTTGTTGTCCCTCCCCAACACGTCCCCCATTTGTCACCTTACTGTGTCAATCATTATGTTATTTTTTGTGACTGGCCTGGAGGTGGGTTGTTCCTCCCCTCTTGGGCCCCTTAAAATCTTTGTTCCCCCCGCCCCTCGTGGCGGGTTTTTTCCAGGCAGTTCCTTGCGGCCTTCCTACTGTCTTCAATAAGCCTGTCCGTGCTGCAGAGAACTGTCTGCCTCCTTTGCCTTTTGTCGTGCCTGTGCTTCGCTGCTGCATCGTCTTACCCATCTACCAAGGTGCTGCATTCCCCAGCACGCCGTGAGGGAGAGCGCCTTAGGCAGCCATACGCCCCGCCTGCCTCCTGCCAGGAGCCAGGGCTGAGCGGCCACGAGGCTGTCACACCCGGGCTGCTCAGGTGCCTTTCTGTGGGTTAGCTGGGCTGGGACTTCCTGCACAGCAGCACCTGACACACAGGATGTAACACCTGGATTTTGGGTCAGAATGAGCAGAGAGTCCTGGAGGATAAGAGACTGAACTTCATGCACATGGTGAGTAAAGCAGCCTCAGTATTTTCACTGCAATGCAGGAATCTTGTTGGGGCTGTGTTATTGTGAATGGTTTCCATCATATGTCTTGTGAATGGAATTCAGCCATCTACTTTTCAGGTCAAAATTCTTATCACGTCATGTGAGACTTGTTCAGTGTTGTTGGAGTGACCTTGGAAAGCTGGACTTCTCTGCAAAACTTGAAAACTCAGTTTATTTTATTAATGTAAGATACTTCAGCGTGATTAGGTGACAGTGTAGATGATTGCTTGTTTGTGTTTATGTAAAGAAAGCTGGCCCTGGGTTTTGATCTACTTTGACTCCCAGATTTCTATGGAACATTAGAATACTTGAATAGGAAAATGTCCTTCCAGGCTAGTGACATTTGTTGATAATACCTGTAAAGTGTTATGAATTCTTGCATGTCAAGGTCCCAATGCAAAATTAAAATGATAGGAGTATGTATGATAAAACTACAATTGAAATACACTTCTCACTGAAAGCCAGAGCAGACCTGAGCATATCTAGAAAGCAGGACACCGTAGCATAGTCAAAAGACATTGCTTCTGCCTCTCCTGCTTTTTTTAATTTTTTTGTCATCCCTCTGTACCCATTTGTAATGTACTTTCTCAGTCACTTAGATTCAGCATCTGAATGCTGAGCTGCCCATCATTTCACTTCCCCTTAGTCTTGCTATGTGTTATAAATATTGAAATGTCGTGTTAATATTGTTATAAATTATCAAATCTGTAGCCAAATTTATAAGAAAATTTAACAATGATTTATTAGATTGTTAACAAAATAGAATTTCAAAAAAAGCACCACAGCCTCAGGCAGCATCGAACCCGGGACCGGCGCTGGGTGAACCTGGATCCGACCGACAAAGCGTCAGCGTCTCCCCAGTGGTTCACACCGAATGCTCCCAGGAGCCAGGTTATATACAGTTTATTCTGCCTGAGGCAGAGATGACCACATATTCCTTTGTGTCCCTTTACATGTAAAGTTGAACCTATACATGTGTAGAACCAAACAAAGACGAAGTCTGAACCCAGACGAATGTCTGAGCACCCAGACAGAGGATGCATTCACATGGAATAGGTCCTGAGTGCTGTAGAGAAATCGTCCCCAGGTACGTGGTCTTGTAACCTTCTTCAGGACAGTCCATTCTGGGAATGTCTAGATGATATCTTCTTCTGCATTCTCCTGTAGGAAGTCCCTTCTGATGGCCAGAGCCAGTCTCTTTCAGGCTGTCTGGGAAGTGGCTTTTGTATGCATGGCTCAATCCCAGTCAGGGAGGTAACTGGCTTGATGTTATCTTTTCCAAGAATTGGTTAGAATGTGAATAGAATGCAGTTCCCAGCCGGAGCAGTCAGAAGCATAGGGTTTGATTTCTCCTAATATTTTATATATACTAATTTCTAACTTTACAGCATGAATTAATCTATCACATATATAACAATATCAATAAAGTAGTTGCTTGTTTAGACTGTTAAGACTACAGATTAGGTGGCAGTGGGATGGTCAGGAGGAAGAATACATTAAAGATGTCTGTTTAAGGGAAAACCAAAAGTAGGATAATAAATTTTCATCTGTATGTAGCCATCATTACCTCTTCACCAGAAAGCCTGGGCTTCTCTCATTTGTCACACTTTTTAACAAGGGTGGAAGAGGGATGGAGTAGAAGGAACAATTGCAACTTCTATCAAAACTTCCATTACAATAATCACAGATAATGCTGCATTTGGTTCCTGCTGTGTGCTCCATAATTCTGCCAGGGAAGGAAATGATCCTGCTGAAACATGCAATTCTTATGTTGCAGGGATATTTCACAGTTTTGCCTTGTTGTGTGTTGTAAAGTATAATTTTCCAAAACATGCTGTATTATGGTTTCATAGTATTTTAAAGATATGGTTTTTTTGGAGGAATTGAAGATGAGACACAGTAGTGTTTATCACTTCTGCTTATTTTTTTCAAACCATCAGAATTTTGAACTTTTCCCACCAGCAAAAAAGCATAAAACCATTCATCACCAGAGGGAAATTCCATTCCTAATGATTTTCACAAATAAAGTGCAATCATTAATTGATTTTATCAGTTTTGTGATATGTTAGTAGCAATAGAACATTTCCTAGCCTTTGATGATGGTTTGATACAGGACATTTTTAAATGTTAATGTTATTAAAGTATTTTTCAATATATTTATACCTTAGACAGACAATATAAGTTGTAAAAGGTTTATCTGAGAGGAACACATCCAAATATTTGTGGAATCCATTGAAAAGAATCACAAAATCAAGTTACATACTTTTAAAATTAAGAGTAATGCTAATTTTATCATTTATCAATAAAACATTTTAAAAATATACTTTATTAAAAAGAGTATTTTCTAGCCTGTTACAGAAGAGTCCATGTAATTAGATGTACACAGAAGTCTGTAAGGTGGTGATAGAATTATTGTGTTGCACCTGATGATCTCATATTGGCATTGCTGCTAGTGAAAACAAATGAGGGAAAGATGCTAAAGTACTCCCTGAGATTGCCTTGATGTTCATAAAACATGCATATTTAACAACTGCAGGTTCCTGAACTCCGTGATTTTTTCTTCAGTCATTTTCTAAAAGGCTCATGACAGAGGAGAAGGTGCTACAAAACGTAGCTGTAATTAGCCACAAATTGGAGGCAAACATATGGAATTGTTTAATACCAAATTCACAGTGTGCTTTAAGAAACTCCTCAGAAAAGTGTCACAGCTTATATGAGATATTTGTGCTATTTAAAAAAACTTGTTCAGGTACCTTGTAGAACAAACCAAAGGTGTGCTCAAAAACGTTTCCATCCATGAAACTATGCACAAAGACTCTATAAAAGGAGAGAGCTGTGACCTTTTTGTTTGTATATAGCCTACAGACCCTAGTAATCATACAAACTTAATATGTGAAAGTGCTGTCCCACTCAAACAGGACTGGTTTTTATGTGTTGTGAATCTTATGCCACTGTTTATCCCCTCTGATCTTTAATTTTGGGTCCATACTAACATAGGTGTGAGTTTGAAACATTTTGTGTTTCAAGGTGAACATCAGTGGTCTCTGGAAAGATGTGGCAGGAGATCATCTTTAATGTTATTAACATTATACAGTTTGTTTTTTTTTTTTTAATTTTCACTGACTGAAAAGTCATTTCAGGTGAAACGTGTAATAGCCTGAGTTTGAGGAGGACATTCTTAAATAATAATTTTAAATTAATACACAATGTACTGCTCAATTGCATAGACTTATAATTCATCAAGATTGCAAATGAAATGCTGGTTTCAAATGAGAAGTTTGGTCAGATGTACTTGTGTCAAAAGTCTCAGAGGAAAACAAAAATTAATTTATTTCCTACATCTTAGATATTTAAAGATTTTGTCATAACTGATTTTGTGTTATCTCATCTGTCCATGATCATCTACACTTTAAAATGAGTGAAGCTGCTTTTCCTGTTTTCATAACGTTTTCTTCTTTTTCTGTGCAAAATATGAGGTTTTCCTGATGTTAAGGAGGAAAACAATGTTAAATCCTAAGAATGATCTCACCTCTATTATTTTTCTCATACACACACAAAAGCTTTGAATGACTTCCAGTTCAGAGAATAGTTTAAAAATATGGATGCTAAATAAAATTAAATCCAAGCATTGAATTTGAAGCTAAAGAGCAATCAGAATATTTTTAAGACTTCATAAAATTGTGAATATCTTTATAATTTCTTTGACCTTCAAAATCATCATTGTTTGCAAAGCTTTTAGCTGGATACTCCTAGCAAATCAGAGCATAAAGTGCTGCAGATCTGTCATATGGCATCAGGAAATAGGCATAAGCCTGGAAAAATCTGAAAAACACTGTGCCATGCTGATCTCGGGTGCTTGGCTGTTCTAATGTGGATAACCGTCTCTGAAAACAAATAAACATGCAGAGAAGCCAGATTAATGATCAAAAGATAATTAGCTTTTGCAGATAATTGTAAATAGTTTAATTGGAGGACATTGCATTTAAATTCTATAAAAAGTAATAGGTAACCATCAAACTGTCATCAAGGAAATGAAATGCTTATTTAGTGTATTGTCTATGACATGATTAATCTAATGACTGATTTTTATATATATATCTGCCCTCTTACTCAGTAATGCTAACAACTGACAAAACTTTTTTTTTATTTTCATTTTGAAGAGATTTATTTTATAGCATGTGAAAATTTGCTGGAATAAGCTCTTGTGAAAAATAATTTGAGTGTTTCACAGATCCAGTGTGAATTTGCCTAGAGGTTGAAGCATTTATCTAAGATTTAGCTGGCCCTAGATTCAGAGCATTGTTGTGAGGAATATTTGGTGTTTTGTCTGAAAAAAAAAAAAACAAAAAACTGAACCGAAAAACCAGCAAAATAACACTGTCCTAATTTTATAGTGAGGGATTGCATAACACCAGAACCGGCAGCTGGGTCTGTCACAGGAGTCAGTGCAAGGGCCACATTTTCAATGTTTGCTGTGATTCTCAGCAGCGACTTCAACCTTAGTATCCCATGCAGCTCTCATAACCATGAGGTTCCTGGCTGCTTTTTGTTTTGTGAAGGTTCTGTAAAAAGAGAAAAAGAGAAGCTTAATTTTTTATTAAATCAATAATGAGAAGAAAAAAGAATAAACAGCTTTAACAAACAATAACAGAAAACAAACAGCAAAAAGATAACCCAGCATTTTTCAGGGAGAAAAAAAAGCAATCCCAGTTTTTCAAATAATTTCAACTTCTTACTTTCAACAGATATGCACTAAAAGCATCTCTAGACACTCTTTAAAAATAGTTGCCATTTTCAATAATGAAAGACTTTTTATGATAAGGACTTCTGACTGAGCATAGCTGTAATGTTGATTGCTTGTTTTATGGTTGTTTATTGTCTTCTTTTGCTTTGTTTTTCTTGGTTTGACCTGGTTTGTTAGTTGTTATAAAAATTTTGTTTGTTTGAAACCACGGAAACTTACTGTAAGAAGAGGCTCCAGCAGTCTTGTGTAAGAAAAGGTATGAAGGTACCTTCTTCTTCTGCCAGGTATGAAGATTCATTTTCAGCTGTCAGGCTCTTTCCACTACAACAAACCATATTTTGCAGGTTTTGTTGTAGGTGTAGCGCCGGCTCTGGCCTGTGTGGTATCTATTTTAGCCTGCATTTACAATTGGCGCCGTGATAAATCCCAGTTTCTGTTGGGTGTCAGGGTTGCTGCTCTCGTTGTCTCTGCTGCACAAGTGGTTATAGTCCCCTTTTCCAGTTCTCATCAATAATCTATCCAAGGTTTACTTGGGAGCTGTGCTTTGTTATGATCCAACATGAACTAAGCTGGTGCTCCTAGATGAGCAGGTTTAAGTCTCTTTATGATGAATATTTGATAACAGTCCTCAGAGAAGGTACCTCTGAAAAAATGGTGAACTCAGCTGCATATAGTGAGAACCCTATGAGGATGAGGATTTGGGAGCAACTTGGAAATACGGTTTTAATCTTAATTAACTGTTTACCTAAATGTATTCCTAATGTTGAATCATAAAGTATTACTAATGTATTAAGTAGGGCAAGATGTTAGCATGTGCTGGGATTATTGCACACGTCAGAAATCATTTACCTTTTTGCAGAATCCT
The DNA here is from genome assembly GCA_019023105.1 of Diglossa brunneiventris. Taxonomy (NCBI): domain Eukaryota; kingdom Metazoa; phylum Chordata; class Aves; order Passeriformes; family Thraupidae; genus Diglossa; species Diglossa brunneiventris. Next base: position 109,770,760 of record CM032352.1, on the reverse strand, counting down.
TTGCATTTCTTTTGTTTTCTTTTTATCAGAAGGATTTGGAGTCCCAGTATGTTCTTTTTAGTCACCATTGGAATTCCTTTGTGATTTAGGTAACTGTATAATCTCCATGTTACAGGTGATTCTGTGAAGAACCATGGAAAAGGATGTAAGTGGAATGCATAGAGACACTGGGCACCTCTAAAAATGAGAAATAAAATCTAATTTTTTACATCATTTTTATAACTTAGAACAGTCAAAGTTTTTTTTTTTTCCTTTAGTATGTTCATTAATGAGTGTCCATTAATTAGAAATTTACTGTACCAAACCTAGGCACCTGTCCTATGCATTTAAAACCAGAGAACTGGGATAAATGTTTGCTTTGATTTTGCAGCCCTAGTAGGGGTTGATAAGCTTTACAGTTTTCTGCAAGTCACTATTCTAATACTCTGGGAATGGAAAAACAGTCAAAATGACAGGAATCTTGTTCCTTCTCAGTGACTCTGGAATATTTATTGTGTTAGAGAAGCATATCATCCTCAAGGTCTCCAATGGCCCTGTCTGTGTGGAGTCAACACAAGTTATACCAATTCTTCAGCCACTCTCCTTGACCTTCTCATTATCTTTACTTTTGTCTGGTCTGCAGGAGGAGTGCAGCTAATTAGCACTATCAATGTCACAGGTCACCCAGACATTTGTGGTTTTGGTAGCAGGTTGGTTCAGGATCTCAAAGATGTAAGGCTGTTATAGACAAGATTAACACTATTGCTAATCTTACACCCTAAATATTAAATATTTTACTTCTTGAAGATTTTATGATTTTTTTTTCTATATCTCATTATAAAGCAGAAGTTTATTCTTCTGTTAGATCCTTAAGTTAAATGAGAATAAAGAAATAGTAGCTGTCACTAAACAGAGTTCTTTTCAAAGCTCAAAATTACACAGAAAGCCACAGAAAATTGTAAGAGTAGCATATAATGAGCAAAAATCTGAATAGAAAAACACCTCTGAAAGCTGTAGAGATTTTTATCTGTTCTATTATTATTAAATATTAATTATATTGTTAATTTATTGTTGTTAATTTATTGTTTATAATTTTTATTTTTTTTAAGATCGTGTCACGACAGTTTAATTTTGTCACCTTGCTGAAATGGAATCTATTCATTTTTGTTGTATCTCGGCCTGTCTAAACTGTTTCTGCCAGCTGGTAAAAACTGAAGAGGTTTTTCTCAGCTATTCTGCCAGTTTGCCAGGTTCAGAAACTGGAAGCAGGAAGACAAGCGTTTGTGAGAGCTTATCATCAGCCTGCTTCTCCCTTGTTCATCTCACCATAATGATACCTCTCAGTCCAAAAATCTCAAGTCTTATCATATTCTGCTTTTTATTACCTGTGTTACTCGGTTTTGTTTAAGGAGAAGAGATGACTCAGGGAGTTCTAACCACTCATACAAGATTAAATATTGAGAGGGTTTTGCTTTGGGTCATACTGGTTTGGTTGAGGTTTTTAAGAGTCTCCAACTGACCTGCTATAAATGTAATGTGCTAACTGTAGTTGCCTTTACTTAAAATTGCTTTAACTGTGGGATGAATTATAGATGCTGTGTATTCCCTGACACGATATTTGTTTGTGTTTCCTGTGTGGAGAAGCGTGGGCTTGTCAAGCCTTTTCCCCAGTATCTCTTACACGGGGTGGCGAGGGCAGACTGGCTCGCTTGGAGCTGGCTGTCAGCTCTGAGCTGCAGTGACAGCTCTGGCAAAAGTCCTTCCCTGTTACAGCAGCTGCCAATGTCATCTGTCATCCTCCAACATGTTGTCAGCACAGCTACTTAATATTTAGGTGGAATATTGGTCTATACCTACAAACTTCAGGCCTGAGCTATATATAAATATATTTATAAATAGACTTTGCTTATTCGTACTTGCCTTGGTTTGTTTTCCTACTGGTCCTCAAGGAGGTAAATCAATAGTGAGTGACACTTGGGTGCAGAAATACAACAGCACAGGTTTCTCTTGCTTCCTCTTTCTTTATATTGTATAATACTTGGAGAGAAGCTGATAGCAGATGTCTGTCGTCTAATCCCAAATCTTTTTTTCATTGATTTCCAGACGTAAGGTAGAACAGCTCTGGTAGATTTGGCAGTGCTGGGTTAATGGACTTGATGACCTTAGACATCTTTTTCCAACCAAAATGATTCAATGATTCTGTTATTCTATCTCAAGTTACTGAACAATTTAAGTATTACATTTGTATTTCCATGAGTTGTAGTAAAAAGAATATTTTTTATAAGTCTTGCTACTTTTTGTCACAAATCCATAGGATAAGCTGAGGTGGAAAGGACCCCTCAAGGTCATCAAAGTCCAACTCCTGGCCCTGGACAGGACACCCCAAGTCACACCATGTTCCTGAGACTTCTGTCCAAATGCTTCTTGACCTCTGTCAGGTTTGGGACTGCGGCCATTGTCCTGGGGAGCTCTTCCAGTGCCCAGCCAACCTCTGGGGGAAGAACCTTTTCCTGATATCAAACCTAAAACTCCCCTGACGCTGCTTCATACCATTCTCTTTGATTCTGTCACTCATCACAGAGTGAAGAGATCGGTGTCTGCCCTTCCTCTTCCTCTCAAGAAGATGTTGAAGATCACAATGACGTTCCCCCTCAGTCTCCTCTTCTCCAGACTGAAAAGACCAAGTGACTTCAGCCCCTCCTTTTAAGGCTTCCCCTCTGGTCCCGTCACCATCCTCATTTTTTCAATTTGGAATGAGTTGTTGAGGGAAAACTTAGAGGAAGTTTTTCCATTTCTTCAAACTTTTTGAACTTGGATCTGCTTCTGGAACAGCCAATAATAATAATAATATTCTGTGAGATGGATTTCATATTTGGCAATGCAAACGGGAGCATGGCATTCTCACAGTAAGGCATATCCTCATAAGAAAATCTGAACTAAAAAGATATTTCAAAAAGCTAAGACAAGCCAGAATTTTTCTGTTTAAGGTTGAAATCTGTACTCCCCAGGCGTAACACAGTTTACACTTAGAATACATCACCACAGGGACTAGAAATTGATTTCTTGATTTTTTTTTCCTAGCAGCTTTTCCAAGTTTGTAATATGTGACCTAACAAGCAGTTTTACAGAAGCACAATAAATTTCTTATTAAATAATCTAATCCCCAGCTAGCTATGAGTCAAGGAACATTTGAGTATTTTTTATGCCATCTCAAAATTTATTTTCCCTTTTAATGTACATTTTGTGTGCATTAGGAGAGAGAGTCTAATACTTAGCCCAACAATCGGGTGTCAGTGATTGAGGATTTCATTATTTGTATCCATAGGATGGTCATCATGTTTACTGTGCGTCACAAAATTTAAGCAGAGGTGCTGAGCTCTGCTTGGATCACAGAATATAGAAACATTTGGGTTGGAAAATATTCTTTTAAGTTAATAGAGTCCAACAGTTAACCCAGCACTACTAAGCCCACCACTAAACCATGTCCCTAAGAACCGCATTTGGACAACTTCCAAATACCTCCAGGCTTGGTGACTCCACCACATCCCTGGGCAGCCTGTTCCATCACTTGATAACCCATTTAGTGAAGAAATTTTTCCTAATATCCAAGCTGAACCTCCCCTGGCACAACCTGAGGCCATTTCCTCTTCTCCTGCTGCTTGTAACCTGAGTGAGAGCAGACTGGCCCTCAACTCATCACAACTTTTTTTCAGGTAAGGTCCTCTCTGAGCCTTCTTTTCTCCAGGCTAAACACTCCCAGTTTCCACAGCCAATCCTCATCAGTCTTATGCTCTAGACCCTTCACCAGCTCTGTTTCCCTTTTCTGGACACACTCCCTGTTCTTTCATGCCTATAGCTAATTTTTTTTTTTTTTGCCAGATGGTTGATTTATGTAATCGAGAGTATCTGTAACTTGACATGTGATTTTGCAGCTGGGGACTGTGACTTTTAACAGGTCTCTTTTCATCATAAGGACGCATCAGCACTTCTTCAGGTCCCCATGTGTCATGTAAAAGGTCAGTGGATGTCTGTGCACACCAAGAGCAGCTCTGCAGAGGCACTGCATTGAAAATGTCTGAAAGGAGCATGTGGCAAACATGATTGGGTTGATTCTTCTGAAGAAAGTATTAGATATGACAAGTTTGGTGATAATATTAATTAGTTGTACTACTGGGCTGCTATGAGGTTTAATACATTACTAGATCTTACTCTTTAATGTAAGTGTAAATCTTGATTTTGGCTGGGAAATTCATATTAGCTCAAGTGATAGGGGAATTATAATTGTGCAGCTACAAATCAAATAGCTGAGCCGAAAGTTCCAGACACAAACCCTTATAAAATTCATCTTGTAACATCAGTAAGAGTAAGAAAACACAGCCCTTCCTCTGCTTGGAAGACAAAAGATATCATAAACATTTTTAACTCCAGATCTGTGGCATTGCTTGGAAATAAAACATAATATAATCAGAACACTTTTTCTCTCAGATGGTTAGTCCTGTAGGAGAGCACTGCCTGCTACTTTTTTGTAGGTAGATGGAGTTAGAAATGATTGTGAAATATAATCTGTGAAAAGGTTTATTAGAATGTGTTAAAAAGCTGTGTGACAAAAACTTCCTCCTCTCACTGAGGATGTGAGCTTTGGGATGTCTTCTCTTTTAGCTCATAAACATGTTTTCTTAGAAGCCACAATACATATGAAACCCAACATGCAGAATTTTCTTCCTAAACAAAAATGTTTATTTGAAATAAAAATTTATCCTAAAATGCTTTTTCTTGTACTTTACAAAAGTATGATAGCCTTGCAAGTGCTGTTCTATTTAGTTTTATTGTCAGTCCAGCAGCACAGGAAGGATCAGTTACTGAATAAAAAGTGTTTGCAATTTTTCCTGGGAAACACCTCACCTTCCACTCTGGAGCCATATTTTTTCCAGGAGCCCTGAACCCAGCCTATCACAGAAGATTAATTCTTCCGAAGATAATTTGATTAAATTGTATTTGTCTCTATGGGCTGGGTGCCATTCCAAGGCCTTTCTTTTAATCCCTCATATCTGACTCTCAGGGCACCTCAGGGGCTCCCTGCAGCACCCCATGGTGTGGCACCTGCTGAGTGACTGGCACGTCTGCCTTTCTCAGTAATTACATGAGAATATAACAGTGCAAACACTCCAATTTCTAGATGACTTATCTCTATGCACCTTGTTGCTGTGTTAGTTTTAACCCTCTTTTTAAACCCACAGCCAGATCAACTTGCTTAACACAGCACTGCTGAAACATAGTCAATGACACTTTTATTTCCCATAGTTTTTGGTTTCTTTTGCAGAGTGATGACCAAGTTTATCTTTAAAATAATGCCATGAAGCACTGTCCGTTGTGTGTCAAATTTAAGCAAGGTTTTATGTGGTTTGCCTAATTAAAAGGGCTGTTGGTAGTGCAGATGGTCATAGCCCCACTGATAGGGAGGGTGCTGTCATGGTTTGCTCTGAGCATTAAACTCATGTATTTGTATTACATGCAAAGGAGTAGCCTACAATTAATGCTTTGACATTTTATTTCCATCTTCTTTTACTGATTACTATTCGACAATATTTAAAAGAAATTGAGTTCTCCACTGGAGGTCACTATTCAGAGTTCATTGAAATCAGCGGATAATTCTCAGAGTTTTTAATTTATTTGGAAAAAAAACAAGTTTTAAGTTACTATGGCTTAAATACATATTTTAAATATTTTACCAGGTGGGTATTGAGCTGAGTGTTTGGTCCTCAGTCTGTTGCAAATAAAAAATAATCATGTTCATATATGTTAAAAATAAATTTGATATTTTTGTGATTTAAAATTTTAAGTTGATGTCTCAGGTAAAGACTCTTAAAATGTGATTTATTTTAATAGCATAACTTAACACAATTTGATCTCCGTAGGAGGAAGGCAGTTCATTATTGAGGTCTCTATTTCTCAGCTGGCTCCACCACTTTGCAGCACAGCATTGTTTAGTTTTTTTACTAGGTCATTGGTTTCCACAGTAGGTCATACTTTCTGCTAAACAGCTTGGTCTCCTATGGAGACAGGATCTGTGACCTTCTAAGGCTTCCTTGCCTGGGAGGTGTCATTTCTGCTCTAAAGAATAACTGTTTAATCAGAAGAAAATTTTCACTGGTGAAGTGTTAGGATGTACAGATTATTTCAAGGAAATTTCTAACCTCAGCACTTCACAGGAAAGTACAGAAAAACGTTGTTGAAAAAGGCATTTTTGTATAGAATGCTGACAAATAAAACAGATCCTTTCTGTAACTCCAATGTCATTTTTAAGTGCTTGAGGTTAATTGAATTTTTGCATTTTTGTGGAACAGAAATGGAGTGAAGGAGATTTCCCTTCTTCAAGCTTCATCATCTGCTCATACATGTTTTCAATATGCACTTGCAAATTTTACACAATATTTTTTTTTTAATGAACAGAAGAACTGTTAAAACTCTTTTTCTTTCTCACCTCCACAGTGTTTGTTGGGCTTTGTTTTGTTTTGTTTGGGCTTTGTGTGTGTGCACACATTTTGTTTGTTTTAATAAAAAATAGCTTTTAATTAATCAAAACAATGGGGAAAAGAGAATCAAATGAGATCCCTGATTAATTTCCTAAATTTTGTGTGCAGTGCTATTTGTCTTTTCATTTCTACTTTCATATAATCCTTTCTAAAATACCCTTTAATTAGAAAGGGTGGAATTTCATTTCTTTGCTAACATTGCATGCAAAAGTGATATGTACGCTATTGCATATTTATGAAGAGGATACTCTTGTATTTACAAGACATTATATATGGCAATTTTATTAATCCTCTGTTTTCATATATTCTGTTTATCAGCCAATACAAATAATTTGGAAGAGTTTTTTAACTTACCTTCTGGAAACTGACTGTATGAAATTGTGAAATTGATCTGCTCTTCTAATCTCCTTTATGTCCTGGTTGCTTTTTTATTTGCTGCATTTTATTACAAGAACATCTTTCTAGATATTAGGTGACTCCACAGCTAAGGGCTTGAAGAAGCAAGTACTTCTTACAAACCTTCCTAGAGAACCTTCTGCATCAGGACTCAGAAGATGACAAACTCTACAAAACCAAGTAAAATTCCAGAGGACAAAATCACCACCCACAAAATACTTTTTGATTTTTGCTGGTTTATACTGTCATATGGCATTTGTCCATGTGGAAGAAATTCAAAAGCAGTAAAATTAGATACTTTTTTCTGCAATGCATACAGGTTTGTCAAGGTGGAACACCACAGAGAATCATTTTATGCATCTAGAGTGTTTTTTTTCTTCAAAGAAAAAAGTGTGTCAATAGCATTCCTAGAAAATTTATTTTAGTACTTTTTATTACTGGTTTCCCCAGAAATATTTCAGAGTGCAATCAGAAAATTTATTGGCGTAGGGCTCAAGAGTACACTCCCTCTTTCATAGCTAGACCCATCTAGGTCCCTGGAACGTGTGTTCAACTGCACACCTTCTCTGGGAATTTAATGTGGCAGCAAGACATTTGGAGAAATGCATTTTCCAGATGGGGATTTCACTTAAGCAGAGCCCCTTCCACTCAGCATAGTGCACTGAAATACTCCATCCTTTTTTGTCATTTTTCATAGCTGGAACTCTAGTGAAAGATTCATCTCATGCTGAATTCTTGTATTTCTTGAGGAGGGTTCAAACCCACCTTGTCCTTGAGGAGAACATTAAGGGGTTTAAGAGTGAGATGAAGTTTTTACTTATGAAACTTTTCATTTCCATCTGAAGGTGCACATTTTAACATGCCCATTGCCTGTTGTTCTGTCAGTAGGTATCTCTGGATAAATGTTTTCTGTTTCATTGCACCTTCTCTTTGTGTGTTTATGTATGAGCAAATTATTTTTCAGCCATATAAATTCTGTAGTTAAAATTTGATCCATGTGAAAACTACCACAGATTTGATTCTTTTTGTGGATTCTCTCTCCCTTTTGCAGCTTTTCCAAAGAAGCAATGTGCATTTTTGTAGCCTGTAAGCACAGAACTAAATGAGTCCACTGCAAAACCATATTGAGAATTTTGCCCATTTCTGCTGGAAAACCAAATCTGGCTTCTCTGAGATCTATTAAATTAAAAAAAAAAGTTTTCTAAGGTTTTATGCTAAGTGTTACTGCATTTTATAACAATAATATATGCCAAGGTAATCCTAAAAAAAATAAAGTGGAAAACTGAGAATACAGTAATAATCTTAATAAAGATACGAGAAAATATTTTAAAGATGTTTGTAGAGAATTAACTGACATTTAGGAAATTACATAGAAAAAAAAATAGTCTTATTAAATATTTAAAAGTTATTTGAAGAAACACACAATATAAAGCAATTATAAACAAAGGTGATTTAATTTCTGGAAATTGCTGCTCAGCCACATAGGGGAAAGAGTGAACATGCTGCTAGACTGCCTGCTTAACAAGTGCAGTGTCTAAAGTAGCTATTTAAATTATTTAGGTTCAGTGTTGCACGGTACAGGAATCCAGTAATATCCATACTTAGATGCATGCTTTTATGGAAGTGACAGCCATGAGATGAGCATTATAAATATTTACCACCATAAGTAGTTATTAGTGCTGCCATATGCTTGGGTTTCCCCACACATCCTCTCCTTTTATCCTCCCAGAAAGTTTCTAAGCAGAAGAAGCCCACCTTGGCCACCTGCTTGACAGTCTGGATGGAAAAGTGGTGTTGAATGAGCTGCTGGGAATCCCAGGATCAGAATTAAAAACAGTGAGTCTAAAATCGGGATTCCTGTGTGTCCACATCCACAAAGGGCCTGCACAGCATGTTTGAGGTACCTCTTGCATCATTACCTACAGAAGCATCTTGCTTACTGTGCATGTCCGGGGGACTTTGCCTGTTCATGAATAGTCATAGCAGATGATTTTGTCATTTCTCTGCAGAAAATACTTGGTAGAAAATTGAGTATTTTATCAGGTCTTAATGTCCTCTCTACCTATCAAGTTATAACTTAGAATTCTAAGTTCTTTGGTAGGCCAAATCTCAGCTCATATATCTTTAATTAAATGAGATTTCTTATTTAAATAATCTGGTTAAAGACTGGTTAAAATCTGGTTAACTCTGTGCTCTTTATCCAAAAATGGGGTCTTGTCCAGAAATTGTATCTGTAAAAGCTGCAATTTCTTGGCTAATACAGATATTCTTTACATAGAAAGACCACAGATATAGGTCTTGTAGCATGGTGTGTGGTATTATACAAAAAAGGTACATTGGGTTTTTAAATATTTTTTAAATGTCTTTAGGGATTATATGATAATGGAAATTCTATCGATGAGTGTTAACAGTTTTTTATTCACAAAGGCTTGAATGTCTTCTCTGACTCTTTCATCAGGATTTGACAGGCTGAGATATGAATGATAAATTCTGTCCTGTCATCACGATTTCAAGGCTTAAAGACCATCTTGCAAACCCAACTCAGATAAGTAATTTTATTACAATTTTCAAGAAAATTACATTTGACTGGAACAATATTTAAAAAATATTTAGGAATTATCAAAAATAAAATAATTAAAAAACCCATAAGATTTATCAAATGGTACAAGGTACTGGCTCCCTATCTCGAGTCATAATAACTAGGGAAGGATTGTATGTGCATTATAGTAAGCAATATTTACTTGCTAAATTAGATTATTTAGAAAATATATTTTATGGCTAAAATGAACATATTTGAAAATTATTACGTGTCACATTATGATGATTTATAAGAGCAAAGGATATTGAATGTTCTCATTAAGAATCACAGTAGACATATAATAAACAAAACCATTCATAATTAATTTCATTACCTACATGCATTTTTTGTACATTTCTACTGTGTGCTTTTGAATAATCTGAAAATATGTCTGATTTTATTAGAAATCTTGGGGTTTTGCCTCAAAATAACTTTCCCCAAATTGGAAGGAATGCATAGTTTTTGAGGTGTTTTATCTGTAGTATTAGTGAGAATATTAATGAAGAAATTTTTATCTTTTTCTGTCTTGTGTTTGTATTTCATGTTAATAGCACAATCTTTGTGGTATAATCTAGTTCTTGGAGCACAAATGAGAGAGACACTCTACTAAACTTTAACCCTATTTTGCTCCATCCTAACTCTATGTCCTTAAGCAAGGCACTTATCTCAGTTTTACAGACAAGAACGGTTTTTTCCTGCCTACCCAACAGGGTGTTGAGAGTATTAATTTGTTAAAAGCATGAAAATTCAAGCAAAAGTGAAACATGGCTATTAATGCATTAGACTCCAGTTTGAGTACAGGATCCTAAAGAAAATAAAGTTTTGAAAACTCAAGATGCTATGCAGCATTGCAGACATAATCACAAAAAACTTTTGTGGTTGCCTTTAAGAGGTTTAAGACTTCAACACTTGGATTTTGTTGCCACCTTTGGACTTGGTTGCTTTAACTTATTCCACTTCAGTCCATGAAAGAATTGGTGGTTTTAAGCTTCTTTGGAAAGTCTTTTAAGCTATTTTACTGTATCCTCACGCCTCAAATGATGAATGTTCATATAGTCACTCTGTCATTTGTTCCTTCGTTCAATTATTTAATTTCAGCCAAATAGTTGGTACCCTGGAGTAGTCAGAGGACAACTTCTTGAGGTGTTTCAATGATGGTGCAGCAGTCAGTCTGACTGCTTTCTGCAGTAATTTGTTTTGTTTAGAGGAGTTCATCCAAGGTTTGACAGGGAAAGGTTAAAGGTGTCACCCCACAGTGGTGTCAGCAGTGGTGCCCCTTCTTGCCACAGCTATTTGAGGTTGTGGGCTCTGGCCATCTGAAGGGAATTACTCCGGTCTCAAAGAACACCTTTTTCCTTCTCTTCCCACTTTACTGTGGGTGACTAGAAGAGTTTTTAATTAAAAACTCTTATTTCATTTAGTATGAAGCTTTTGTTGTGGCAAGCCTTAATCCTTTTGTTTATATGAACTCATTGTGGTTTGGGTTTTCTTTACCACGCTTCCCAAGTGTGCCATACTAATAATTTTCTCAGGTTTTTCTTGTGCCTAGGAAATTATCTGTGATTCTACTCTGCCTTCCAATACTCTGTTTTTATTCCCTTGCCAGTTCCAGTCAGCCAGGCTGGAGTCAGGCGCACACACACATCTGTTTTAAACCACTCTCAGGTTGGACTGGCACAGCTCTGTTGACCAGAGCTGTTAAAAGAGGTGACCCAAAACAACCCACAGGGTTGTGAAGGGTTGAGGCTGAGAACAGCAGTTCAAAATGATGTAAACAAAGTTTGAGTGTGGGAACTTCCTCTGTGGGCAGGTATCCTCCTCTGTGATACTGATGGAAAGCCAAGATAAATGCATTTATGCACTTTCCTAGAAAACAAACAAACAAGAGGGTTTATTGCATTAAGATTATTGTAATACTGTATAGTAATATTGACAGGCTTGAAAAGCAGATTGAGCTGCTAGATTAATTTTTGGCAAGGAAAAAGAGAAGCCATGAAGACCCCAAAATAATGTATATCTCATTCTTTTGTCTTACCCTTAATGTATCTATAAAATAGTCATGTGCTTGAGTTGCAGTGATTAAATTACCTCTGGTCTATCAAAACCCAAAGAACAAATCTTCATTCTTGGTTAAGGTTGATTAGACTCTAGTGACCTTGCATTGAGCTGTGATTTTCTTACTACATGAAATTCAGGATATTGAAGAACTTAGTATTCCTGTGGGAGAGTAGAAGAAAACAGAAGTAATTTTTATTATTTTTATTAGCAAATATTGCTCATGTACAAAACAAGATCTCAGTATCATTTTGACAGTCCCAAAAGATTTTTAGTGGGAAAGTAATACGACTTTAAAGATTGAAGAAGAGGGGCTTTGATGTACCACTTGAGTTTCTCCCCTTAACCTTTTGAGATCATTTTTGCAAATAAGTGAACATTTTTCAGTTACGTACATGCAAGCCACTGTTCCTGTGGCTCTGCAGGCTGAAACATGTCTCTTTGGCTGGCCTGTGGTCATTTTTTATGAGACTGATCTCAAAAACTATGCAAGTAAATGGACAAGAAGATGGCACCAATGCAATATTTAAAAGTAGTGTATAACATAGGTAGAGGTTTAATATAATTTTGAATATTGAATCAATAATTATTCTATGAGTGAATTTGAGAAGAGCCAAGAACAATGATTATTTAATTTGGGTGAAGTGAGTTTTGGAAGACTATCAGTTAAATTCACAGTGGGATTTTGCAACAATATTTTTATTTGTGCATTGCTCAGAAAAGACCTCACTTAATAATATTCTAAGAAATAATAAATATCCTGGCTGAATGCACCAAAGTGTAATTAAATAGTGAGTGTTCTGAAAAAAATGATCAAAAGTGCAAAACTTGAGGTTGTAACTCAGAGATGGTTTTCTTTTACTGTTCCCTTTAAACATTTGGGAAGCCAGTTTTAAATTAAATTCTCTGTTATTTCTTCTATGAACTTCTAGAGTATTTCCTCCTTCCACTGAAGTGGGGCAGTTTCAATAGGAGTGATATCACCCCTCTGGGCCTGCTACTGTTCCTCATTTTCTGTGTTTATGTGACTGCCCAATCTATACCAAGGAGACTGATGGAGTCCTGCTGGTCATAAGTGCTGCTAGCTAAGGGAGGAATGATATCCAACCCCTTTCAGCAAAGAGGTGATTAATCCCTCTAAGTGTGGTTCATGTTTCTCTCTTGCTAGGGGTTTTTTGAGTGGGGCTTGCTCTCCACAACTCTTTCTTGTTTCAGCCTTGCATTCTCTTTATGTCAGGAAAGACTAAGGGCCTGCATTTTTTTCCCCTGATGGGGATGTAGTAAGTTTTATATTTCCCAAAATGAATGGCTGTGGGTAACCATACGGTGCATGAAAACCTCTGTCTCAGTGTTTATATGTGCTGAAATCAGGCTGAGAGTTGCAAAGGTGGAGTGGTGAAAGTGAGTCTCCTTCTCTGCCCATTCGTGGTGGAGGAACCAAACGGTCCCAAGTTTTGTTTTCAGCACTGTCAGCTTGAAAACCAGGTGGGACTGGACTAGAATTTCCCAAGTGTAAGATGTAGCTTTCCGTTAGATACTTTGCCTTTAGAATGTCTTCTCCAAATTTGGTCAGTGACAGCAGCTTTAATTTTTTTTTTAGAATAGACTGTAGTGAGTGTGTCCTAATATGCTTAGCATGTTCAGAGGTGCTCTGTATCCAGGACAGGAATTGTATTATTAGTAAGTGAATATATTCATCTGTGAACTCTGAAACTCCAGATTCTTGCATCAAAGTGCAGGTTAAATCTTGTTGGTCTGAAGTATTTTCTTACTCTATTTTAATATTCAGTTTTAATCTATTACTGCTCCAAATTTATTATAATTAATGCTGTTTTTTCATTAACCAGCCATGATGCTATTTTCTGAAGATAATGATCTGTTAGTAATGCATTATTTAAATGTGAATAACGATAAAATAATAGAGTTTTACTGTACCTTTATTATTTATTTGCATATTAATTGTTATTTTTGTTTTCAATAGCTTGTGATTTAAAAAGTACTCTGGGAAGTGAATGTAATTTCAAAATAGTTATTATAATGTACTGAACATTTGCTACTGATTAAATAATTTTGACTTTTGCAAGGAAGAAAACACAATTAATTTTTATTATTTAATAACTAGTGAACAGCTATTGTTTAATAAAATATTTACAAACTTAAATGTTTAAAATGCCTCTAGTGAAATATGTCTTTTTTTTACTTAATATTGTAACAATGTGTCATTCTTCCTATGTCTACAACTACATTAGCATAGGATAAATTAATCACTGTTTTCAGGTTCTCTCAAAATATTTATATGTAAATTACCTATTTTTTTTTTAATGAGAAAGGTTAGTAGATGTCTAAACAAATGTAGAAACACACCTCAGAAAAATGTTCCAATTTTACTTCTGTTTAATAGCATGACCTCCTTTCCCATTTCCAAGAATCTGCTAGGCTAAAAAGCTGTTTCTTTCTATTATTGCACAGATATTTTTCAAGTGGCTTCTTAGCATGAATATTTCCATATATATATATATATATATATAAAGTGTACACACACCTTTCATTTGCTAATTTTTTTTGTGTGTTAACAGCAGACTGCATTGCTGATGCCTCTGATGAAAAGACAGTGAACTCCTCAAGAAACAAAGCAGGTTCTCAAGTGAGGCTTTTCTATTTGTTCTTTCTGATCCTTTTTTTTTCCCCACTCAAGGGATGATTGTTATCAGTGTAAGTTATGGACTGGATCTGACCATCTTTGGTGTCTTCCATTTTCTGTAGCACAAGCAGAGTGAACAATGCCAGGGTAACAAGCAGCTCGACTCTTGAGCATGCATTTTGGCTAACAGGTTTTTGAGAACAACAGAAAGCAGTAAATCTAAACTCGAATCACGTTAGACACCTAGTTAAAAGCTGTGGAAAAATGCTTTCCCCTCACTGTCAGATCACCCTGCTCTGCCCATGGTGTCTGTGAATTACCTCTCTTTGTGCAGTCCCTCACCTCATAAGGTTTTTCGCTGGTGTCATGCCTGCCAGATAATGGACTCAGGTGAAGTGTTTGTATTTATGTGAGGATCAGTGTGAGATTCAACTGGGAATCTAAAATACTGTGCCTCTCTTCTCCCAGTATATTAATAAAATGGCGGTATGGAGATAACACCTACAAACTTGCTTCATACACATGAATGCATATTTTTCCATATGTCAAAGTGAGTAATACTTCATGTGGTACACTGGGAGTCACTGGAGAAGAGGCTGAGCTTTGTAGTATAAATCTACAGCATGTAGCTCATATCCAGCTTGCTTGGACTGCAGCAAAATAAATGCACAACTGTCTGCACCAATCCATGGAGACAGAAGTGTAAGTTCTTGGAGTTGTACAATGGAACTTGCTTGCCAGATTATTTTTTTAGTAAATGCCTGTGCCATTACAAACTTCATATTACTGAATATGAAGTTTTAAATTTTGGATTGATTCATTTGTTTCTTTGTATGTTTTCCAGATATTCCCCTTTCTGTACATAAAGAATGGAAGTTTAAGGTCTGAGATGCTATGTCTTCATCAGAAATCAATATAAATATGAAGTTCATATGTTTATTTTAATACACCTTACATCTATATTTAAAAATGAAATTAGATGGAGCCATTTCTTGCCTAGCTTAGTCTTTGTAAACTAGACAGGACTGTATTACACTGATAAAGTTTTGCAAAGCATGTTATAATAGTGATATTTATATTTCCCTTGCATCCATATCTAAAAAGGAAATAAATCAATGAGCTATTTTTAAGCACTTTTTCATGTTTTCTCTAGTGTATAAGCCATATGATGAAAATTATTTTCTCAATCACTGCTACTGCAGCTTCATGTATTTCACTAGCACTTGCTCTTCACCTTTGATAAAACTGCAGAATATATCTCAAGTACAAAATAATTTCTCCCAGTATAAGGTAGAACATTTTTAAACTGTAACTTCAGTAGTAATTTCATGGTAGATGTGAAATTTTCTTTACTGTCACCCCCTCCACTCTATATCTTCTGTTTTTAACTCTTTAAAGGTCCAATTTTTCTGGTTTCTCAGGCTTTTTAAATGGAATAGCATTAATAAGCTATTAAAACGATGAACATTATTCGCAATTAAAATTTGAAGGTGAATTCATAGCAAGTAGAGATGGAAGACAAATTCATAAATGCCTTCTGAAGTGAGAAATTATTCCCTAGTGGACACGTATAATATGTTTGAAAGAATTTAATAACTTTAAATCAAACATATACATAGTACATGTACATTTTTGCACAAATATGTACTGCCATGCAGAATTTCATAGTGAATACATTGTCCATAATAATGGATGGCTGTGCTGCCTTGTTAGATTCATTACAACTTGTACAGCTGAATATGACCTAACAGTCCCTAGATTCTATCATGGTAGGGTTACCAGGCAACTGCTGGGAAATCTGTTACTTTATAAGTATTAAAATAGCAATTTCTGAAGGTCCTGATTAATTTTAGATATTTCCAGATTGGTTTTAGATTTTCAGATCTATTCTACTCATAAAATAGTACTGCATATATATGTGCATTTGTTGGGTCTAATTTTGCAATGTCTGTGAATTTCCACTCATGACTTAGACCATTCACTTCAAGAACCTGTTCAGAAATACTGGATGAATAAGGGAAAGATATTGGTAAACTTGATCCATGTCTTTTTATATACCCTCCTCTGCAAATCATCTTAGTCATGTGATTTCCCTCAGTTTCTTAGAATTTTGATTTAGTTGCTAAATCTTAAACAGTGGGAGCCTTCATATCACTTCTGGATGATAACATTGTTCCTTTCTTGAAGGCAGTTTAAAAAACTTTTTTTCACTTTTTCTCTTGAACCACTCTAAAGTAATCAATATCTTGTTTTATGAAAAAAAAAAAAAAGAAAAATTCCTCTCCTGAGCCTCAAATGAGTAAAGAATCAGTTACCTGTAGTTGCCCAGTTGTAACTTCCACTAGTTGAAAATGTTGACCATGTTACTTTTCATATTCAGAAATAATTATTTGAAGTATTTATCCAAATCTATCATGGGTCCAGCTGAGATCAAGTTCTGTGCTCTTTTTGTATGTGCACTGAAAAGTCTGTAACATTTAAAGGTAAATATTATTGGAGTTGGAATTCTGGCCTCTCGTTCCAATTTTGCAATCTGCATCCATGTCATCCCAGTCAAAGCTGCTGGGTATTGGTTGACAAATATTCCATTTACCTTCTTTTTGCCCAGTAGCCTCTTACATATATGCCAGAGCCTATTCTGCTCTGGAGAGAGGCAAGAAAGGAGGACTGACAGAGCCATTCTGTTTTCCAGCAGGCAGCAGAAATAGACAAATCAGGCCGAGATTATAATTTTAGCAGCTCTTCATCATCAGGTATGTATGTTTCTCCTTTAACTGCTTAAACCTTGCTGGCACTGTCAGCTAGGTTCTTGTTCTTAATTCTCTGATAACTGAAGGATGAGAAAACCTGGAAAGATAGAAGGGCTTAACAGTAAGTCAAGAAAAAGAAAAGGTGAGAAACTTGTTCTGTTTTTCAGAAAATAAAGACTGTCCAGGCTCCAAAATATGTGAAATTTATTTTAACATTACTGATTGATATTAAATAAAAAGGTTTTATGAGGCATACCCAGTTAATTCCTCTGATTTCCTGGAAGAGGGGATGCAATACATTTTGTACAATCTAGTTCAGCAGATTGGCTCATATCAGTGCAAAAGCCTGTGCTCAGATTAGCAATTGTTCATGATCAACATGCTGAGATGATAGTAAAGATTAGAGTTTGGTGAGTTTATTGGCTAGGAAATATGTTACCTGGGTATCAGAAAAGTGTGTGAGTGTACTGGCTCAGTACTTTTATCTCACAGGAAGCAGAGTCCAGCTTTCTCTGAAGTGACTACATGGATTATTTTATTGTCTTGCTGTAGGACCAGTGATGAGGATACTGAAAGGTCATTAGTAGTGAAATCTGTTTTCTCAGCATTATAGGAAGTTATAGAGATTTCAGATGATTGGTTCAGTGCCAAGACATGCTTCTCAGTTTTGTTGTTGACATTGGGACTTACTAGAGAAGCAAATGTTTATTCTTTCGAGAATCCATTCCTTCTCTTGCATTCAAATATAACTATGAGTAGCCAAAGAAAAAACTGTCATTTACTCTAGCTGGCTGGAAGTTTGGTTTCCCTTTCCTTTCTACCCCCATAACATTTCTTCCCCTCATAAGCTTAATTCAGCTAAAAAAACAAAACAAAAAAACCAACCAAACAAAAAACAAACAAACAAAAAAAAAACCAAAAGAAAACCCCAAACAACCAAACAAAAAACCCCAAATACATTTCTGAAAATGAAGAGCTATAACTCAAAGGTTGCAGAGTTGTTCTACAAGGTCCTACCTGCCCCTCAGCTCCCACTGGCATCATGTCTGCACATTCTGTAAGTATCTTAGTATCTTCTGTAAATATCTCTGCTCAGAGAGGAAACCAAAGAAATCCTTAACGATCTTTTATCCTCTTTGTTGGTAAGAACTGAGGTGCCCAGTGGGTTCCAGTGTCAGGTGAAGCTCACACTAATAGGGAAGAGAACAGATGTAGGTAACCAGGCAAACACAAAGACTCAGAAGACTGTGAAATTCTCCAGGACTGGTTACAAGGTAAATAGAAGCAGAATTCAGGTAAGCACGAGGTAGTAGAACTGTCCTCAAGCATTTTCCCACTTTTACACCTGCAAAAAATGTTTGGTGTGTTTTCAGTTCTGAAACTGAAGTTCTCCTTGCTGTTGTTCCAATGTTTTTATAATTATTTTAGACACACGTCGCAATTCAATTATAACTTGCTCTGCTTCTCTTGCACTGATGTAAAGAGAATCACAGAATTGTCTGAGCTGGAAGGGACCCAGAAGGATCATCAAGTCCAACTCTTAAATTAATGGTCCATAGAAGGATCAAACCTACAACCCTGGCATTGTGAGTACCATGCTCCAACCAACTGAGCTCATCTCAGGGTCATGTTATAAAAATACATAGAGAGAATAGATTATTAGAAATACCTGTTGCTTCTATGTGAAAATAGCATTTCCCTTCATAGGAGCTGTCTAGTTAATGCCTACCATTCCAAGGCGTGTCAAAATTTGCTTGATAGGCCTGTTCCTTCATAAAATAATAGTAAATAAATAAATTAACATTAATAATAATAATAATATTGCAGAATCTTTCAAAAGCAAAATCTCTTCTTCATGTGAAATGGCACTCAGAGGCAGAGGGCTGAAGTCCCCCAGCGTGGTGGTGTGGCAGAGCTCCTTAGCAGTGTCTTGTGCAGCTGGGAGCTTGTTTCCTCAGCTGTCAGTCACAGGCTGCGCTGCAGTGTGTTATTACTTGATGGCTGGGGTAACAAGTTGGGAAATGCTGTCTTTGCTGCTTCACAGGCCTGGCTCGTGTATTTGCACTGTCAGACTGCCACAGCCACTGCCTCTGCTTGTTTTACCTCTCTGTTTACCTTCTTCTCTGCAGGACCTGTAAATTTGATATGAAACTAGGAAGAAACAGAGCCCAAACTCTGCTGGACAGAAATCCTGCCGTGTTGCTTTATTTTAACTTAAATCCTCGTGGGGGTGGGAGAAGAAGGAGGAAGTTGCTGAAACAGTTCATGCTGTTCCATTTTCACTTAGATTCCTGGCAGTCCGTTCTCCAGGCCTGGAGGTTCAAAAGGGTAACAGAAAAATCTGAAGAAATGCCAAGAAGACAGAGCAAGGGAAATCCTCACCACAGTGTATCAATGAAAATAAAAATGTTTCTATAATTTCCATATAATAGAGTTTCTATAAAGGACTGAGAGACTACTTACCTGATCAGAACAGAGTAAGACGCTTTTCCATTCATGAAGATGCAACAGTATAGGTAAGCTGTATTCTTTAATTTATTTCATTTAAATAAAATATATTTGGAAGTAATATATTCATTAATAATAATAGATATTCAGATATCTATTCAGATTAGGTAATTCAATTTTAATTAGTATATCTCTAAAGGTCTCCTGAGTAAGAGTGAAAAGGATGTAAACTTCAGGTTAATGAGAATCCAAGGGCTCACCAAAACACTGTTGTTTATTTCCCATGAACTGAGAAGTGTTTTTAAAGAAAGATAATCCCTTTCACCCCACTCTGTCCATTCTCAAACTTGAGCAAAATTAATTTACAACATGTACTGTTTCTGTTTTTATCATAGGAATGCCACAGTATGGCAGTCCAGAGAGCGCAAAAGAAGGACTTAGTATTACAACTAAACTTCATTTTTTAATGTCTAAGAGTTAGGTTCAGACTGATTCCCTATATGATCTTCCATCTCTCTGTTGTGCCATAAGGGTGCTATATTCCTGCAAATGTGGCTGCATGGGAAACAAAAAAAAGACACTTAAGATCCTCACCCCCTACATCAGGAATATAGAGCTCTGAGATGTTTTACTGCATATTAAATGTTATTTCCAATAAACAGGAACAAAAGTCCCAATTTTAATAGTGTTTGCATATTCAGTGAGAATCTCTACATAATGAAGCCAAAGCGTAGATCTCCATGGATTTGGTGTGCTTTAATTAGGCATTTCCTGAGCATCTCATAATGCTTCAGTACTGTAAACCCAAGGAGGCTCGAGTGTGAAAAGATGCAACAAATTTGACAATTATTTTACTGGGGGAGGGATACCCTTGTAGAAGTCAGACCATCTCAATGTTCTGAAGGAACTTGAAAATTAAATCCCTGCTTTAAAAGGATCATTTTGTTTTGCATATATGCATGGTACTGTGCTGAATGAGAAATAGATGTGTTCTTTGCATACTTCTTACACACTTTGACCTGTTACTTTCAGTTTTTTTCCCCTTTTTTATTATTTTAAAGTTGTTATTGCTGAGTGTGACTTTTTTCTTTTTTTGTTTTGTGTGTTGGTTTTGGGTTTTGTTGTTTTTTTTTATTGTTTGATTTGGTTTGTTTGTTTGGTTATAGTTTTCTTTGTTCTATCTCTTTAATTAGAGCAAATCTTGATGTACAGGCAGTAGCCAGGAGATTACTGCATCCTGTACAGTACCACTTGAAATGAATTAGGCCTCAACTCTCAATTAACTCGGCTTAAATTGGCCAATTCATGTTCTCTGTAAAGGAACCAAAATGTTTTGTGTATGTTTCATGTAGGTCATTGTTTTCTTCTGCTTTGGCTGCAGAATCAGCTAATGCAGACTCTCTCTGATCTCAAACTTCATTCAGTCTTAGCGTAATTTAGCAATTTGTTTTCTAAGAGACTGTAACTAGAATAGTCCTCTTCCTACAAAGAGTTTTAAAGTACTTCACTGATCATTTTCTGCTCCCCATGCTAATCTCTGAGTTCCACTGAATTACTGCTGTTTGTACAGGGAAAAAAATGAAAAGGAAAATGATGTTCCTACTGCACTATATACAAACAGAAATTGAAAAAGGAAACAATGTGTAGAAAAACTAGCATCAACACAAGTAAAGGCTGACTAGTAGAGGGTGTAGTGAAAAAAAGAAATTAAAAAAGAAAACATCGTACATATTCTCATTCCTTTAGAATTCTCTATTTTCAGTTAACTTCCTGTAACAAGTTCCCTTTGCTCCTGAAGCACAAACTGATTTCATGACATGTACTACATTTCAGGATAAAGAAAAACTGATTTCATGACATGTACTACATTTCAGAATAAAGGAAAAGCAGAGGAAGAGCTATGAAATGCAAGATTAAATTGTAACTGTTAACTGCATAAATTAACATGGATCATAATATGTAATTAATATGTATCCCCAAAGCAGAGAAAGTTTGCAGCAACCAGCAGCGGTCTGGTTTGTAATTGCTGTTCCAAGAAACAGATGAGATTGTATTAAGGGTCTGGTGGCTGATTAATTGCGATTTCTCACATACTCAGTTATCATCTGGCCACCGAGAAAGAGAGAAACGTCTTTCTATCACTCTGTGTTTAAAAATAGAAATTTGTCCCAATTCTGTTTCAATACACCTTTTCTTTATTATGAAATCAGAATTAGTATCTTGAAAGACTTTTGTCTTTTGATCAACTGTAATCAAAACAGTCAGAATATGTAACAAGAATTTTCTTGGTATTGTAGTTGTCAGCCTCTCCCTTCACATCTTTACCCATGTTTTTTTTCTGGAAATAATGCAGGAGCTGCTAGGGAACTCTGAAATTACCCAGATTTTTAATACATCTCTAGTGGTGTATAATCAAAAAGACTTTCCTGATTTTCTTTCATGAAAACCTTTTTATAGATATTTTCCAAGCCTTTAACACATTCTTTATTGTTTCGTTATTCCAAAGAAAGGACTTATTTTCTCCAACTTCTGTAGGGAGGAACTTTGGGTCAGTCTGTTTTACTTAAAATCTATTTCTAATTCCAATCCTGAAGGAGCATAAATGATACTTTAGTTTTCTTCATCTTCTGCCCACAAATTTTATAGCTCTTTCTCCACATACTTAATTCCAATAATAAAAGATTTCCTTACAAGCTCCTGGGAAGGGTTGTTTCATTATTCTAACTTCTTCTTTGTAAAGTAGAACCTTTTCATTTGATGAAGCAAAATAATTGTCCATCTGACTTAAAGAAAATTCCTTGCCTGTGAATAGGTCAGTGATTCATATTCCACAGGAGTCAAGGTGGAACCTATTAATGAACACAATGTCTCACTTCTGAGCCTGCTTGATGATGCTCTTCAGAAAGAGATGCCTCATGAAAAGAGAGATACTGTTCTTAAAAGGATCTGGGAGGCTCACTGTGACATTATTAAAATGCTCTATTTTTACATGAGGGTCAAGTTGGAACAGCTCCAGTGGTAAGGCTGTGGCAGTCATCCTACAATGAACGCAGTTGAGTAGGAAATGTCTCCTTTACTTCAATCCCATTAATAACCTCCCACATGAAGGAGTTTTGCCAAAGGGTCTGTAATAGATTCCTTTTAGAGTTATTTTCTGTTGCTCCTGTCATTAGCTTGTGAAACTTCAGATCACAAGGTCTTTTCAACACATCTCAGGTAACTGGCACGCAATTCCTTTTTGCTTTGGATCTTGTTTGCTCTACTAATAGCAGTGTCTTTAAAAACAAAGCCACTTGGTCCTGCTCAAAAGAAATATTAGGCTGCATGAAGTACTGGTTCAAGAATTGTCATGTCTTGCAGATTCGTGGGTTTTTGGCATCAAATGCTAAGGCTTTAAAACCCTCAATTATCACTGTTTAATGTTCGTAACATTTAGCTTGGTGGTTCAGCAAAAGTGCAAATATGGATGTCACAGAAGTTGTTAATAATTAATGCCTTTGAATACAAAAATGTTCGAAATTGGCTTGAATTTATTAAAATCTGCCCCAACTTTAAAACTCCTTTTATGCAGCAATCTGATCCAATATGACCAAGAATACTCAGGATTTTAACAGACTTAATTTCAAGATAAAAAGCCCCAGTTAATAATAATGTTCACCCTTTAAATTGCCAAATAAGAAATACTGCTAGGATATGAAAATTTTTTAACACTGACTGATGTCACACACTTTTAGGACTTTGGTTATTGTAACTCATTTAACTTCTTCAGTTAGATTCTGCTGTCTCAGGAAATGGCAAAATGCTGGTATTAAGATATCACTCCATGGATTATCTCTGTCCATCACTCTTCCCTTGTATTTCATTCCCTTCAATTAATCATTGCACCTATTATCAAGTGTTTATAGGCATTTGTATGTACCCTTTTATATCAAGACTGACTACATCATCTCTATTCCTGGAATAATTTTGTTTATATTTCTGTGTTTCTTTAACCACGTCATTTAAAGTGCCCAGCTTTGAATCACTTTACATCTTCATAACACCCAAGGCTCTTCTGCTCCTTTGAATCTCTTCTATAGTCTCTGCTCTCTCACCTTTTAGGTTGTCTTCTCCTTCTCCCCAAAAGTGACCATGCCCTCCTTTTCTGCCTCTTTCCAGTCTGTTCTGATCCCTCCCATCCACTCTATTCTTCGTAACATCCCATCAATTCAAATATCCGTCCTCTACAGTCCCTACCTCCTCCCATGTGCCATCCTTCTTCCAGTCTGATCATCTCACACACCTTGGGCGCTACTCTCCAGACCAAAGCTTCTTGGTCTGTGCAATTCCTAGGCCCTTTCTCCTGCTTGTTGCTGATTTCTCCCTCCTTTTTAAAGTTCTTATGGATGCTGCTGCCAGCCATACTCCAGTACTGATCTCTTGCTTCCCTTGCTGGCCACATCTACTTTCACACTCACAAGGCTTCTGCTCTAAAACAGGCTTCAAACTAAAAAGCCTCAGTCTCCTGCCCAAATCCTCCCAGAGGAGTAGGACACATTTCCTGAATGGATTATAGATTACCATCTCTATTGCATTTAGACCCTTCAAAGTGAAGGTGAGAGTCAAGGGAAGAGAGATTCCCTGTCATAAAATGACTGTTTAAATGATTTCTACAGTTACTGAGTTACTACAGCTTAAAAGAATAACTCACATCGAAACCAAACAAGAGCTTTGCCTCACACACACTCCATTATTTAGGATTGTAAGTCTGATAAGAATACCTAATAGCCAGAGTTCCTAATGTAAATACCATTCTAAGTATACAGAAAGAAGAAGTAACAACATGAGAACGACAACTGTTTGTGGAGGTTGTGCCACAGGGGAAACCTGCTCTCCAACAGCATTTTCTCACCATCTCCTTGCTGATCTCCCCTACATTTCTGGAGTGCAGGCAGGCACTTTTCCCTACTAGAGGTACCACTAGAGCATGCTGATGATTGTTTTAAGTATTGTAGGACTGATTAGTGACTGCAAATCACTCGTACCCTTTCCCATGATATCTAAGATATGTAAGAAGGAATGAAGGAATACCTTTCCTTTATACTGTTGTCTCTTGAAAATTGCTGACTGACTGCAGCTTTTTTTTTCCCCCAAGCTGAGCTTTTAAAAATATGACTTTTTTCCCAATAGTCCTGCTCACCTTGTGAAAAGTGACAGTTTACTAACTCATTTTTTGTCAACTAAGTTATTTTATCATTTTGTGCCCTTTTTTTTTTTTTCATTTTTTAATTTACTGGAGCCTAGGACATGGCTGTCAAAACATCTCTGCTGCTGGGTGTCATTGTTGGTGTGGGTACATTTCCCTCACTGTGCCCATTCTCCATTCTTAATTCATCTCAAATGTCAGGTTTTGTCACACCACCACCAGGTTCACAACATCCTAAACTGACAACATCTGGAAATTGGTGAGTCTTGCACTATGAGGAAGGAAGGAGGAAATGTCTAACTTTGGAAAGACCTTTCTGTGTATTCTCTTGTAACCTTTCTCAAACAGGCTTTTGAATTGCCTAAATTCAACTGAATTCTCTAAATTCAACTGTATAGTGTCAACCAAAAGCATTTTCTTCTGTTTCAACAGCAGAACAGTTAGCAGCATAGTACTTTTTATTTAGTATTTGTATAAAGGGAGTTTCTAAAAACTTTATTTCTTTTTGAAATAACAGATTAACGGGATTATTTCATAGCCTGAAATTCTTTTCATATAACAGCACTTCCTGCTATGTTCATGTGTGTCATAGTATTTTTAAAAAAATTTCTATCTTGACTTAACTACCAAATATCCCTGAAGACACAGTGACAATTATATAAATATTTGTATTTTGGCATTTCTTGAAGGAGTTACTTAATGCATGCGTCTTAACTTGTTTGCCCGAGTCATGTCAGAGTAAAATAAAAGGGAATATGGTTTCTAGACTTGGTTTTGATGATTTTTTTTGGTGTAGTCTCACTTGCTTTTCAAAGAAAGGTGACACTTTTTAAAATTATAGATGTTTGTGATTTGAGTGACCAGAGCCTTAGCCAACAAAATTCTTCTGGATTCAGCAGAACAGCTTTTCACCAGAAATATTGCTCATAAATCCCTTTCTTGTAAATATGTAGAGAAGTTCTTTCTTCCTATTCTCTCTGTCCTCAATTGTGTTATTACTTTTGCTCCAGAGTAGATACGTCCATAGACAGATTGCAAGCATGCAAGTAAGAGGGGTTTATGGCCTTGAAATCTGCTTTAAAACTGTGATTATAGGAGTGTTAAAATCAATTATCATTTATATTTGGAGGATAACATTACTAGCTGAAAGCTACTAGAATTTAGTCAGTAATCCTCATCACCATATTTTCCTTTATTTCTTGTGAATACCAGTTGTATCTGCAAGTTACTGGTTTAGACACTACTTTTACCATCCTGCAACTTTTGTAGGGGCTCATCTGTGGTGGGATTTGACCTTTTTGTATCCAATGACTGATAGAGATAATGCAGGAATAGGCTATAAGGGACTTCAAAAATGAGGACAAGGGCTTATGTTTGTAATGTAAAACAAATGGAAACCAGTGAGTAGGTGACAAAGACAAAGCAAAGGGCTTATAGAAACGACCTCTTGAGCAATGTTTTCTGGAGAAATATTGATTATGTGAGACTGCCTTTATCAAGACCAAAGGCAAAGGATTGCAGATATTGCTACATGGTGAAACTTTAGACGAGAACTCTATCTGTGAAGGCAAGATAGGAAAGAAGGTTCTAAAGTGTCCAACAGAACATGAGAATCTAGGGCAGTCAGAAGTCACACACAGCCAAGTGACAGGGTGTTGTCCACAGAAAAAGACAGTGGAAAGGCTGGTAGAAGAATTTCGAATAACTCTGGGATTGTGGTCTGAGATTTGGAAGACCTGAGATGTAAAACAGAGTAGTAATAGCAATAATAATAATGTGCAGCACCAAATGTTGGTGTATCTGGGTTCCAATTGTTTGGTTTGCAGCTCTGCAACAGGCCCCCTCTGGGCTCTTTGATAAAGCATTGAAACTTCCTGTGTCTTTGTTTCCCCATCTGCCAATGAGTGATAAAAATCTACTTCACAGGTGTATTGTGTGGCTTGGTTAATGAATATTCTGAAGGATGTTTTGTAGTCATCAGATGGCACAGCTAAAGGAATGCTAAAGCTATTACTTAGCAATCGCCACTGAAACCACAAAATCAGAAAAGGCCCTGGTTTCTGAAACTCCATGCACTTAATATAAATTACTTTGTGATATATATCAAAACTCTTGGGTAATGTAATAACCTGGGACCAGAATAAAAAAAAAAGATTGAACGAAAAAAACTCTAAAAAAGATAAAAGTGTAACTGATTTTTAGTTCGTTTTCACACCGTGATGACAGCAAATCTAGAGTAAAGAGAATGCTTAAAAAAATTACCTAGAAGAATTAGAACATGCAAAATCTATGTCATTTATTAACAGAAAAACCTCCTGACAAAATGAACTCTGAAATCCACGTATATAGAATCTAATGCCATGTTTTGGCTGAAGAAGAATGCTGACTGCAGCAGGAATTAGGCACAACTAATAATATGGAATGAAAAATGAATATTCGTAGTATGCAAAAATACATAAATAGAATATATTTCTAAAAAAATGAATGAGAATGGAAAACCACCAGCAGTGCCGATGTCACATGAGCCCTCACATTCTGGATTGACTGAATTATTATGAATTTTAAGTATTTTAGGTGTTGATAGAATGTCTATCCCCATCAATCATTTTAAAGTGTTTATTGCGAAGTGCACAGATACAGAGAAATGTATTTTAACCCTGAGCTGCTAAGTCTTTTTTTCATGCTTTTCTTTCTTACCATTCTTGATCTATTTTCTCTAGCATCTTTTCTCCCAATTCTAAATCCTTATTTCCAGTAATTTATAGTGCAATATAATTATGAAAAGAATTTTTAAGATTGATGTTATGTATTATTGGTTGTGGCTGTTTAACAAATCAGCCTGTTTTATTTGGATTTATTGTTGTGTACACAGTTTTGTGCGGAGTAAATTTTCTCCATCATAGCTGCTCGTAACCTGTATTTCATATATGCTCCCATATGACTTACTCCAGACTTTAAAAAGTACAAAGCAAGTTTTTTGTTACCTCCTTACTGAGATAAATCACGTTCCACTCCTTTGACAACAAAATATTTGGAGGAGGCAGAACTGGAATAGGGTGAAACTAAAGGTTGTGATACCAGAGCAAGAGCAGAAGGTGGCAGAACCAGGGTTTCTTAAGAAGCATGACCAGGAACGTCTCCAACAGCAGCCTAAGGAATGATTCACTTCCAGAGAGTGGGTTACAAGGAGAGGCCTGTAATTTGGCTGATTGATTTGACACCCCTTAATTAAACACTTTCTTTAAATGGAAAGCAGATTCCTTTCTTTCTATTGGTATCCATGCAATTTAATCTTTCCCTAAATTCAAGTACAGTTGTCACAACTACTTCTTTTTTACCCCCTCTTGTTGAATCAGACATTTAATGTTTTCACTAACTTTTCTTTACAGGCTCTGCCAGTGTCCACAAAACTAAAAATATTATTCCTGAAAATTAATGTATAATTTTAAAATAATTTTTTGTTTAACAGATTTCCTGTATTTGCCAGAAAATCAAGCCTAACTTTGTGTTGTGGGAGACACACTGGAATCTCTGTGTTTCATTTTCCAGCCCTCAGATGAGCAACTGGAAATAAAAGCATGGCTCTACATCAGCATGCTGGCACCTTGTTTTAGCTAATGAAGCAACAGTAAAACTCAAGGTAAACTATGTCTGCCAAAGCTACCTGAGGTTCATAAGAGTAATTAAGTTACAAACCCAGAAGAATAATTTAAATATGTAAAACATCTATTGATCTTGAGCATCTGGTGACTCATCAGTAACCACAGACACTAAACCAGCCCGCTTTAACATGCTGTTAATTTGCAGCCTTTGATTAGCTAGTTTTTTTTGGTATGTATCCATGAAACTACAAGGATCTTCCCTGCCATTCATTATATTGCTTTTAATAAATGACCTCGGTTTTGTATGCCAGCAGGGAGCTTTGCAACACTGAATGTTTCTGTCAATTGAAAATTGATCTTTTCCACAGGATGTTCCGAAAGATTAAGCAGGTATCTTTAGGCTTGAGACCCAGGTCACCTCCATCCTGTAAGTAACATGTGTAGTTTTATTTTTGGGTTGGTATTTTTTTTTATTTATTTTAGGTCTGAAACTTCAGCCAAGAACAGTGTCTTTGAGATGACAGGATTTTACCTCTTCTACTCAGGGAGGTTCAAAAACAAAAATAAAACTCATCAAGTAGATAGATACTTGAAAAAATAAATAGTCTCAGTAGAATGTGGCTCAGTGGAATAGTCTCAGATGGATAATGACTACACTTGCATCAAGTAGAAGAGAAAAATACCTTTCTCTATAAAGATGTTTCATAGTTTATTGATCTTTGTGAGATTATTTTTTTCTCTGCCTCAAAACCTACTGCCAAACAACCGACCTTTTTGTTTCAAATAACATATATAGTTTGTTTTGACGGACTAGAACCATAGGGCCAGGTCATGCTCTGTTAAATGCCTTCAATGGCAGAAGAGTAGAACTTGAAATAATGTCAGCTGAAATATCTTGCTGTCAAATTACCATTTCCAAGTATGAATAAACTCTGAAGTAAAAAAACTCACCAAATCCTACAAGGCATCCTGGGGAAAAAAAAAATAATCAACAGCAACAACAAAAACAACCCAAAAAAACCCCAACCCCCCCCCCCCGAAAAAAATCCCAAAAAACAAAAACAACAAAACAGAACAAAAAGACCCAAATAAACTAACAAAAAAACCCCAACCAACAACAACAAAAAATAGTAGAAAATCTTTCATGCAGTATGGTTTTCTAGAAGTTGTTGTAGTTGCAGATAGCATTACAATTTACATGTGGATGCAGATTCATAGAAAGGTACCTAAGCTCAGGAGACCTTAGAACAATTTTAGGCCATTTTAAGATATTTTTCTCATGAAATACTTTTAATATACAATATTTCAAAATGTCTGTCTTTAGTGAGAAACCCAGAAGAGATCTCTCTTTTCAGCCAAGTTGCTTTGCAAGCAGAGCACATTAGCTTGGTGCAGACTGAAATTCTGGGTCCTGGGAATGGTTGCACTTAGCCCTGGAGGGCAAAAGCACTGGGCTTTGCAAATTCCAAAGTCAGCACTGTGTCAGGAGAGTCTGAAGGGCAGCACCTGCCCAGGCACAAGCAGGAGGCACCATCAGTCACATCCACAATCCTCCTTGCAAATGTCCATGCAAATCCGACTGCTGCATCCCACTCGGTGTGTGTAATGTGTGTGTAATCAATCATTTAACACTCTAAACCCTGGCAATGGCTGTGCCCATTATAATATTGGATTTGCTTTTGAGAGGTATAGTTTCAAATGCAGGATCTAGTCCTGGAATGGCTGTAAGGTAGAAGGTAAAGAGGTGATGGAAGCCACTGTTTCAATCTTCTCTGGACTCATTCCATTTTACTAGTTTAATATTGCTATATATCAAATGAGTTGTTCATTACATCAGGTGAAATGCTGCAGTTTGTTTCCTCTTATGGAGGGGCTCATTTTTTAAAACCTTTGCATTTCCACATGGTGTAGTCCTTGACCATTTTTAATTCAAAGCAGCTGTATTAATTCCTTCCGCAGCAGTTCTCAGCTCTGCAATTACAGCATTAACATTGAGCTTTTCAGACTTGATAACAGATTCTAATTTTATCCCATCTGGTTTATTGTGAGGATTTTTTTTGTGCCTGGAGGTGACTTTTCCTTAATCATTTCTTCTGTACAAAATTGCTAGTAGGTGCTTAAAAGGTTTTCTTTGCTGCAAAGACCAACTGCTGGTTTCTTCTCCACCAGGCCAGTGTACCAGCAGTTCTCTGGATAAACTGTCTAGAAGGCAATCATTTGGAAGCTCTTGCCAAGCTAGAGAGGTTATTAGCTTTTGATCTCTTTTCTTAAATAATATCACTGTAAAGTTGCCCAAGTGTATTGGCATTAGATCTCTACTGGGTTTTCTTCCTGAGAGGAAAAACTACAGAAAGCTGCCTTTTTCACTTACCAAAATAAAAATTCTTCAAAACTAAGGCTTCAGATATTCACATGAACCTCCCACTGCAGGTACTAGGGTTGGGGGTGTACATGTGAAGGAACAATTGGGTTCAGCTGCCAAGTGGGAGTGAACAGCAAAGGAAGGAATACTAAGGAAAAAAAAAACCAAAAAAGCAAACAGAAAACCCACAAAAGGCTAACATAATTTTCCTTCATCAGTCATTTTAAAAATTCTTTTGAGACTGCATTTTATCTTTGCACTTGTGTTGGCAATGGCGTTTCTAACAGTGCCATAATGAGATGTTCAAAAACAATGGAGTGGTTTAGCCCAGGTTTAGGCTCCTGATGTCCCCAGATAGCCAGTTAAACGACGAAAAAAAGATGGGAATTTCATGATTTTTTTTTTAATATGCAATATTTTCTGAATGTTTTTATGTCTCACTTGTACTTTGAATGTAGAGTTTCTGGGGGCTACCACAGTCTTCAGCTATCTTTTTGAACTTGTAGGATCTATGAACTTTGTAGGATGTTACCCATCCATTACACTAGATGATACCTTAAGGATACTATGCCTAGGGAATGAGGTCTGGTGTGTAGCTGCATATATATTCTTTATGTTATATATAACTACAGATAGATTTCTAGTCATTTTATTTTCAATGGTAATGAATTGGCAAATAGCTTTATGGCTGGATAATTAAGGAATATGTATATTCTTTAGTTGTGTTGAATTTTAGGCATGCAAAAAAACGTACCAGGTAAAAGAAGTCATAAGTCCTTGTGAATTTATTGAAAACAGGTTCAGTATTTCTATCTCAGCCTTGCAATAGAATATATTATAGTGTATGTGACCTATATAAGCTGGTATTTTATCAGTTTTGACATCACTAGAGTTGGTGATTGCTAGATATTTAACTAAGTATAATTAAGGTCATGCTGTATTTTTAATGTATATTTCAAGTTTGAAAAACAGTCAGGGAAATTGAAAGACAGTCAGGGAAATTGAAACTATATCCAGAAATATCTTCAAAATATGGGGAAATAGATCACTGTTTGGTTCAGACTTTATTATTCAGCCAAAGCAAATTTCTTTTTCATCTAAGAAAGTCTGATATTGTGGATGAGACTTCTTCATTTCAGTTCGCTGGTATTGTAAAAGTACTTTAGATTGTTATTCAGCGTTACGTGCTCTTTGGGAGTTTGAAATAAACTACAGAAGTTATTGCAGTTTGTTCTCTATATTTCCTGTGGATTCTTAAATGCTGTGAGTTTCTTCCTGCTTCTCCCTAGTTGAACTGTAGCTACCAATATTGCAATATTCCTTACCTGTTGGATTGAGTCCCACATAACTGTAATAACTCCACTGGCTTTTGTGCTTTCTCTGTACAAATCTGTTCAGAGGAGGAATTTCTTAGAGAAAAGCTTTTAATGCCTTTTTTGATTTTTTTTGACGAGGGACTGTGTCTCATTGCAAATGATGTAATTTCTGCTTTTCATTTTATATCTTTCAGACTAAATTTTTTTTAATAGTTTCATCTAGTCGAAATAATTCTTTTCAATGAGCTTTATAAAGTCTAAGGTCCCTCAAATGGGTACTCAGTCCTCATCCTCCCCCTCCTCTCTCCCTGTTGGGCTTTGGTAACCTAAACTTTCTTCAGAAATTAAAAAATATTTTTTTTTCCCCATATCTAGCTGCCAGTATTTCAATTCTATACCATACCTATTCTCCCAGCTCTAGTTTAGGTGAAATTGTTCTATCCATACTATCACCTAAAAAACTGCATTTAACAGCATTGTTCTCTTAACCATCTCATGCATGTTTCTGAAAATAAATTTTAACTTTTTTTCAACCATATGTTTAGAGTCACCCTCTTGTCATGCTTCCCCATAATATTGTTGCGATGCAGTACCTTTCAGAACTAAAAACCAAATTCTTTACTTTTTTCTTATATCTGTCAATGGGCGAAAGCAAACACCAATGCCTGTAGTACCCCCAAATAACTCTGTCCTCCATCTCAATCCTCAAGAGGTTCTCATTTATCATTACACATCTTAGAACAATTTAGACAGACTTTCATTAATGTGAAAGCACTTCTTTTCTGAGTGAATACTGAATTAATTTCTTGCAAATAAATTTTTGTGGGGCACCATATCAAGTGTTTAGCAAAATCCAGAAAAACTAAATTTACTGTCTTCACTTTGCCGCTCATTATTTTGCTGTCTCTCTTCACATTATCTTTCTCTTCCCAGTTTACCTCTAATATGGCATATCTTCTGCATGATAGATAATGAGCCTTCTTTAGTGGGGGACACATCAATTCTGAGAACAGGTGGTCAAGCATCTCTTCCACTGACACAAGGAAAAAGCTGTCTTGACTAGAAAATAAGTCTGTGGTATGTAAAATACAGTACCTGCCACCTCAAGTTGAATGGAAAATGTTCTGTGTCACTTTAGCTGTGGCTCTAAACCCAAACTGTATCATGAGCATAGCTGTTTTGTTTAGACTTTTCCCTTTATACTGGCAGCTGCTAAATAAAAGTTGTTTCAATTTCCTTTTTCTGCTGATTGAGTGGCTAGCTCTAAGTCCAATTTCTGAGCAGCATCTGGCAGTTTTTATGCAGCCATAAAATATTTTAAAAATAAGGCGAACCACTTTTGGCAAGCCTGTTACTTGAAACCCAAAGGGAATTCCAGAATCTATAGCAAGCTTTATTATCTCTCTGCCAATGCAGCACTTCTAGTAACGTGAGACTGTCTCCTGTGCTGATACCAAGCAGGCAGAGAGAAACAGATGACCCTTGTCACAGCATCCTGCCCTGACTTTGGCCTGACAGGTACTGAGGATCTCCTGATTAAGCAAAATTCTGAGCAATTACAGCTGAGACATAGAGGGACACCTCGTTGTGCTGTCATGCTTTCTGTGATGGATCAAAGTATGACAGATTGTATATGGAATAGAAACTAAACTTCAAAAGGAGATTGGCCACCCTGAAAGCTGAAATGCATCAGCTCGGTGATTTCTTGGCAGGCTGCTACTCAAAAGGTGGAAATAGGAATTAATTTAATTTTCACAGCATTAATTTTAATGCTGTTAAAAAGTCCAAGCCCTTTGATTGTTTACTGTTAGAAAGATAGTTAAGACCTACACCAGTGATGGAGGTAACACAAAAAATACACCAGGAAGCAGGGAAATATAAAGCATGAGGTACTTGTTGCAGTGGCACCAGGTGCTTAGAGTGATGAGAGACCAGGGAGAGAAGAGTCTCCTCGCAGGCAAAAACTACCCAGGAAATGTGTCTCTAAAATGCTTTATGCAGCATTAGCAGGGTGTTGCCTGGTGGGAAAAGTTCTTAGATGTAAAAGCACAGCAAGGAGGAGGTTTGATTTAATAAAATGTTTATTTCTGTTTGTGAAGAGTGCAGGCCTGATGCTCAGCTGGATTAGGCTGGCACGGCTCCACTGAGCTACAGCTGCCAGCTTCAGGAAGTTATCTATGCTTTCAATACTTTTGTGCTTTTATAAGACATCTCTGTACATTTTCTTTTTCCTGCTATTCCAGCTTTTTGGAATAGCAGAAAATGGTCCTTGCAATTTTGTTTCTCTCAGAAGATGCTGCTGTGTCCCTTTTATCTGTGATGGGAAAGTGAGGCTAGCCCTCACAAAGATGGCAATTCTTAAGGCTTAAATATAGTTATCTATCCCCTCTGTGATTCTTTCAGAGTCCCTGAGCTGAGATAACTGTGGCACTGGCAGAGAAAGGAGGTTGCAGCAATCCATATATGTTAGTGCCTGTGACACTCTTGAGGGGATGAGAGGATTTCAGATTAGTCAGATACATAGCTAGCCCGAAGCTGAAAGGAAAGGGTCCAGGGACAAGTAGTCTGATGTGTATCACCTTCTCTATTGTATCCTCCATGTTATAGCTTTTGAAAGCTTTGGGCATAGGTATTGCCCTTGGAAACTGCTATCTACCACTGTGCTATAGACTTTATCTGCTGGCTGATAGGAACATGGTAAATTAGGTTTTAAGCTTTGCATGTAAAATGTAATTTAAGCTCCTCAAGACTCAGTTTTTAAGTCCACAGAGACAAGGGGGGGAAAAATCATTTTAAGTCAGTAAATTGAAGATTCTTCTTTATTTTCCTAATATGCTCTCAGGTACACTGTAAGTGCTGGTTAGGGGCTTAGGGCATGTACTCATTTCTCTCCAGTGTGTTTTCTAATGTCCCTCTTTACAGCAAAAAAAAATGCAGTAGTGAACTCATTATGCCACTTCACTGTAGACAAGGCAAGTAATTCTGAAGTTTATTAATCCCTCAAGTAACCTAATGGCATATTCCATGTTCTGTAAAAATGGACATTTTGAAAAAGTGTTGGTTTCCCCACAAGAAGCACTGCTTCACTACCATGCTGGCATGAAAAAGTTCAAGACCAGGATAACTGTAAAAAAGGCATCCTCATGTGGATAGCACTCAGCAATTCATTTAGCACAGCTTTTAATTCAGAGTTAAAAATAGTGGAAAACAAATCTTTAGCAGCTCTGCCATTCCTTTGTGTATGGGTGCACACATATCAGAGGGATCCAAAAAGAGAAGACAGCACAGGCTGCTATCTAAGAGACTATCATATCTCCTATTGAGGTGAGAAAATGAGACACAGGGTGAGTAATGAATGAGCAGCCAAGTGCATTTGTGTGTGCTATTTATATGGATGCTTTGGGGTTTTTATGTTTATGTTTAGAGGAAAAGAAACAAAGGAGAGAAAAGAAGGAAAGGCACAAGGAAATATAAAGTTATGCTGTTATAGCTGTGGTTTTAGAAATGTTTTTGATGCCGATACCTGATTTTACATTCTTAAGACCATATATGAGCAAAGAAAAAAGCCTCTTGTTGACTGCTGGCAGAATCAGAAGACAAAAAATGATAGCATGAGAATCTACCCAACTCAACAACTGGTTTTTCTGTCACCCTCCCTGGTACCTCTGTCCATGTCTTTCCCCGTGACTGGTGCTCAGACACAGGTGCCTTCCTGCCCTCAACTGCCTCCAGGTGACTCAGATACTTTAAAAAGAAATCACTTTAAAAGAAAAAATCAAATCCACTTCCATTCCTAATAAATGTTTCAAGTCATTAAATGTCAGCTTTGGTCTCATCCTAGTGCAATCTGTAGCAGCCTGCCTTCTGCTTGAACTGATCATCTGCTCAGAAACAATTTTAGAAATGACTTTTAGTCCAGATTGAAGACACAAGTCCTGATCTAGTGGCCTTTAGGAAGACTATTTTCTGCACTGAAATAACTTTTTAATGCAAAATAAAAAATAGCAAAATTAAAAAACTTTTGCCTCTCTCAACCAAAGACAATGTGGAGATGCAAGGTGCTTGTGTCCGCATATACAATGTACTTCCACATGCTTTATAAAACATTTCTGAATGTTTATAAATAATTTAAATATATGTCTGTAAAGTATCATATATATTTATCTTTCTTTTGAGTTATAAATGCTGAAGTTAAAAAAACTCATGGCTAACATAATTTTAAATACTTCTGAGGTTAAGTTCTTTATTTGCTTGCTTATGTTCAACATATGAAAAAAAGGCTTTTGCTCTCTTGCAAGACAGAGTACCACTGTCATACAGCAGTGAAATTGGCCCTTTTTGTAAGTGATTTTGAAATGGGTGAAGGTAAATTACATCTGGTTTACAGGTATTAAATCTTGCCCTGCTCAAAATCCTTAGAAACTTGTTAAGAAACTGTTCTTGTTGAACAGTGTATGAAGGAATATAGATGTTGGAAAGGATCTTCAGTTTACTGAGGAAATTTCATGGACTATAGACTCTTGATATGCTATTGTAGGATTCTCTAACGGTGTTATCTGATAAAACTGTGTCAGTAAATATTGTAGTTCGCACATTTTTATGTTTGAGATTAAAGGAATTGAAGTCTTATATGTTTTCTGCAAGTGTTTCAGACAATTCTTTAATATTTCTTTCTGAGAGCCATCTGGGAGATGCATGCAGCTTATTCAAGTCTTTGAAATTATTCACAGAAGTAATTTGTTACTTCTTTTGCAGAGGGATACAAGAAATCTCCCCCTTCCTCATTTTGATTGCTTCTTTTCCTTTATTATTATTCCCTTGTTGCACAGTTTTTTGAACTGCTACAAAATATAAAACTATTTTTATCACAAAAGAATATGCATAATGATATAAAACATATTTCAATTTATTTAGCCTTTTCTGGATAAAGTCCAATTACAGTCTTTAAAGTATACCCCAGCTGATATTATTTTTCCATAGAAATTTCAAGATACGTTTTTTGATAAAGACTAATTTAAATAATGTATCTTGGCTTTTTGCTGATATAAATGTTCTGTAAAATAGATGCAGCATTGTCAGTGACTGCTGTGTAGTTACCGTATGTATTTAGGCTCAAGCTGTCTTTTCCATTTTTAATCATCTTATCTATGCACTGAGCATTTACATTTTCATGGAACTGAACTCTCTACAGAACATCCTATATATTTGTTTTTCATTCATGCTGTGTTTTTAATGACTTCAAATACTTAGAGTAAACACAATACTTGAACCTAGTCAACTACTTAGCCAGGTGATTAATTTTCAGCACTCAAAGCTGAGATATTTTGGTGGAACAGTTCACAGGAGTATTTTTCCAGGCCCAGGCAAAACTGAATACTGTGAAACCCTGAGGCAAATGTAGGTGCCTTCTAAAGCTTGTAACATTTAAAAGATCCCTAGAGTGAGAGAGACAGGGATTATTTTTTCTTTTAGTGAAATAGATTTTACCATATGATGTGTCCTAGGAGAGATAGGGTTTAGCATGACTCAGGCAGACACCTACGACTAAGTATCAGGAGCATAATCTTCACTTACCAAAACACATCCAAATTATTCTGTGTTTAGGCTGACCCTAATTACAGAATTTTCATCAAGTTCATACTGTGTGGGCTAGTTTATTTGCCCTCCTCCAAAGATGAATATTTCTCTCTGTTCATAAATTTCTTTTTCTTGTTCATTTGTATGAGGACTGTATGTTCTCAACTGTTCTTTTGTCAAGCTGGAGTGCTTGATTTACTGTACACATTTCTTGCCACATATTAAGAGTGCTCTGAGCAAGTTCTATTCACTGTCACTGCAATAACTAAGCCTGCCAATGTTAAATTTGGGATGTAACAGGTGTAAACTCAATCAGTTTCCTCATTAAAAAACGGACTGGTAGGTCAGTCCTATCCTCTTTCAGATTCATGAATGTACACTGGAAAAATTACAGACATCATAGCTTGTAGTATTTGCAGCTGTCCCTCAGATCCTCTTCTGACCTGAAACTGTGGCACAATTGCAGTAAACTGAAGGAGACAGGAGTCAGGTACAGAGTGGGTTTCAATTATTTAATAATATGAGTTTATTAAATTACATCTGTCTATTGTTTTCATATTGCCTTGTGTTTTTTCTGCCACCCTCATTAAATTCCTTTCTTCCTTGCTTGCCAGATGCATGGCTTACTGTCTAAACCACAGTAAAGATGACTCATATCAGTCACTCTGCATTTCTCTCTCCTTTTTCCTGCCCAACTAACAGGAAGCACTTCTGATCAAATTGAATTTCTCAGGTTTTCTCTTCAAATGTTTCAAGCTACTGTTCTTTATTTATTATTGGTGAAGGTCCTTCATTTATGGTTTGGGGCTTATTTAAAGTGTGAAACTATTTTTCTCAGTTTCATTGAATCTGCAGAAATTCATATACATGCGTAAAAAGACTTATTACTGGAACCAGCTTTTCAGAACAGTCCTTAATTAAAAATATAGAGGTTCTTAATCATACCTGTGCTTGAAATAGCAGGGTTTGACATAAAATTGCTTTCTTGATCCAGAATGAGTTCCAGCAGCAGTAGTAGTGTGTCTGGAATTGCAAATGTAAACTGGATATGAATATGCAGCATCTGTGGTGTTTTTTGCTGTTATAGCTAAGGCTTCAAGCTATTTTTGTATGGTCGGTGGTGGTTCCAGGGGTTATATGTGCTAGTTTATTTGGTTGATTTTTTTTTTCTTAAGGAATGTGAAAGCAATATGAGAGGTTCTATAACATGGATGAGAATGTCTTTATTTCTATGAAGATATAGAATTTATTTAATATTCCAGAAACACATATTTTTAAAACGTTAGGAGAAGAGGTTAAGGCAAAAAAAGAGGAGGGACAAGCTGGTCTATTAATCTTTATTTTGTTGCTTAGCCTGATAGATTGTTTCTGTGTTTCAGTCTGTTAATTGCAACTAATCATGGAAAAGAAAGTCTATTAAAAAGGCAAAAAAAATCTACAGTGCTTTGCTTTGTAGTAGGCTATTGACTTGTACTTGAGAACAGCTAAGGTGACAGCAACCAGCTCATTTTATAGGTCTTTGCTTTGCCATCTAATACGGTTGGCTGGGAATGTTCTAGATGCCTTTCCTTTGCTCATAGGTAATTTGAAGTTGGCCTCAATTGGTTTGTGGAGTTTTCTGCTAGGAAAAGAATCTTCTTTAACTATGTGCTAAAGGTATCTTTTTGCACTCTTACAAAACTTCTCCACGCCTCCTGCTCCTGTACCTTTTTCAGTTACAGTATGGAAGAAGTGTTTAGCTTCTGCTGCTTTGGATTGTCTTGGGTTCCTGTGGAGCAGGTTCATAAAAGATGCATCCACTGCTCTTTCTGTGCTGTTTTCCCCTCTGTCCCTTTCCTCCCCCCACCCCAACAATTCTTTTATACCCAGCTGTTAAAATGATCCAGAGCTTGGTCTCTGAAGTCAAAAACCAGAAAGCTTCTCTGAGTTTGTGAGCCTGGGTCAATTATAGAGCGAAATAATTTTGTTAATATAAATGTCCAGTCAGTTGAGAATATTCTTTGAATGCTCAGGATTCACTCTGTTTGGAAGCAGAAATAATCCCAAGTGACAGGCTGGGATTAGTCACGGCAATTACAAACAGTGCTGGGGATTAGCAAAGGTGAAGCATTTTAAAGCATTCAATTAGCTCCTGGATATATATTGATGCCTTGCATAACATTATTCTTAAAGACAAACATATCTTTTTCCCAGAAAGCAACAAAAAGATCATGGACCAATGCAAAATCAAAACAAGCTTCTGGTTATCCAGTTCTAAAAATCATAGAGTTTAGTAATTCATGTACAGTTTTATGTACACCACCAGTACAAAAGAGGCTTGTTTGCTGTCTGTGCTATTTAAAATTTTCATGAAATGTGAGTGATGATGTTTATGAAAATCACAGAAACATTCATCCAAAGAGAGGTAAGTTCACTTAGAGTCTTTCAAAAACTAAAATACTTTCAGGTCACGGTGGTGCTAATAATAGCTTTACTGTAAATTATTCTGAATAATTCATGAGCAGGAGAATGACATTCTGACATTTATGTAATCTAGCCTAAAATATTAGGATCCAACAGGAAGCCTGATAATATGCATAACATAATATGTTAGTAACAGGACAGGCTTGCAGACCCTTCCCAGGGACAGAGGGCTCCTCTCCAGGCATTCTGCTCTCAGGTGCCAGAACTCTGCATGCAGATGAGAGGTAATTGTCACTGGGGCATAGAACAAGGTGCTGATGTTCACCCATTGAGTTATAAAAAGGAACTGGAAACTCCTGTGACTGAAAGATTTTTGAAGTCAAGATTGTGTAAGCACAGCTATGAGGTGATCCAAGTCTGGGAAGGAAGCTCAGAGTTTCCATTTAATGGCCTCAAAGGCTGCTTAAAATTCTAACCATGACCTTCAGGTGATGTCATATAAATGTGAGAGCTGTGTACCCATGATGGTCTTGGGAGAAATGTCCCCACAATTTGCAATATGGGAGTAATATGTGATCTTTTTTGCTCTACAGTCCAGAAGCTCCAAAAAAGGTACATATAAATTGTGTATTTTGTTTGATGCATTCACCCATGTTTCTGTGATTATGGAAGATGAGGAGTTTTATGGGATGTTTACAGAGTGCTTTTGGTTTTGGTAGTAACTTATAAACTTCTCATATCCTAAAAATGTGTCTTTTGAATAAAGCTACACAGACAGCATGTTGAATATGACTGCCAAAAATTATAATGGGCTACATTTCCCCCCAATTTTGTTACTCTGGAGTTGTGTGGGATGTTTTTCCTACTACCTTTGTCTTTATCACACTGATCTTTACTGGCAGGTCACATAGTGTATCCTTCTCTGCATATCTTAAGCGCTGTATGATTTAATTTCTTTTATGTGCCTTCCTCTATCGTTAATTAAACTAAAACTAACACCTCAGGTTCACAACATCTTTGCTGTTTTAATATCCAACTTTTCTTTTGCTCTGTCCCTAATCGGAACAACTGAATGCCCTAAGGAAAAATAAACAATCACAGCCTTTATAGGACTGATTTTTATTTGAAAATTGTCAGAGCAAAAAATATTGCCTGTGCTGGTATAATAAGCCATGCAGAAGGAGGCAGATCTTGGCTCCAGGGAAGACCAAGCTATTTAATAGAAAGATTGGCTAGCCCAAGGAAGCCATTTTTTAAGCAGATTGAGGTCGCGGTGATCTGCAGGGATATGTGTGTTAGAACTAATAAGTTATTGCTGTACCCATGACGCTTTCCTCCTGATTGTTTTGTTTTAATTCCAGCAAAAGCCACAGAAAGTCCCCCAACAGTTTCTGTTGCTGACCTGCTGGGTTTATGGCCCCAGGTAGCCAAACACTTCTAGCTATTCATTTTATAATATATCACTGACAGCTTGGAAGCGAGGACAAAACTTAAAAGTTGTGAAGCTTGAGAGATGAAAAGCAAGTGGCAAAGATGAAATGTGAGTTGAAATTTTTTTTTTTCTCTTCCGCTCAGAGTAACTGAGTAGTTGCAACCCAGCCAAATCTATTCAATGAAAATAATTTGTCTCTACAGCAGACAGCTGCTGTCTTCATGCTCCTATGGTGGGACCATTTGTGTTACACATGTCCACTCCTGACATCCTTGGACGCCACCAAACTTGCTTTGCGGACTGACTGCACCATTTTCCATTCCTCCATGCTTCTTGACCTAACCTATATTTTATTCCCTGCCTTTTAAATCAGCAGGAACTTTAAGAGCTCTAAACAAAACCAGGGATGTGGCCACCTGGTAGTGAAGCAAACAATGGCTAATAAAGCTCATCCCCTCAGGCTACTGCCTGGAATCATGTTCATTATTTCTGCTTCCTAGTTGAGAGGTACAGTGTTACCATGATGAGTCCTAAATTATTTCATTAAGTTTTCTTCAGTCTCTGTTCAATCTTTAAAAAATTAATTACCAATTCCTCATTCCGTCAATTAGTGAAAACCTACATAAATTATAAGAAAGAGCTACTTGAGTCATGACTATTTTTTCAAAGAGTTCTATTACTACATGAAACTAGTCTGCAAAAATTGCAGTGTTTAAGTTAGTGATATGACTTTTCCCATTAAGTATGTAAAATAAAATTATTAAAAAGGACTTGTGTATAAAACCAACTAAAGACCTATCTACTTCATTTACTGAAGTGCCAGGCAATTATACTGATCATAACACAGTGTTACGTGAATCACAGAAAACAATGAATTTTCTGTACCAAGACAGGCCTGTAACTTAAAAATAGTTTGGTTAGTTTGTTTTTTTTTTGGGGGGCGGGTTTTTTGGGTTTTTTGGTTGAATTGTTGGTTGGGTGTTTTGGGGTTTTTTTTATGTTTATTTTCATGTTA
This sequence comes from Diglossa brunneiventris, assembly GCA_019023105.1. Lineage (NCBI taxonomy): Eukaryota > Metazoa > Chordata > Aves > Passeriformes > Thraupidae > Diglossa > Diglossa brunneiventris. The sequence goes on along the minus strand of CM032352.1, from coordinate 109,728,488 downwards.
AAATGGAGTTTGCATTTGAATAAAATCAGAAAGAGAGGAATTTTTCATTCCTGAGCAAGGAAACCTTAAAGTGTATGTGACCATATGGAACACTGACTAATAAACTGGGGAATATGCCTCCTTATTTTGGTATGGGCTTCCTTTTCCTCCCCCAGAGCTTATCCAAACTGCATGGGTTTTGCTGTTGTAGCAAAAAAAAATGGGATAGTCTCTAGTACAGTGTTCAATACCAGATATTGGAGGTTTGAATCAATGTTCTTTCAGACATGTAAATTCCTCAAGGATTACATTTAACACAGTCTTGATAATGGTAAAAAAAATGTAGTTAAGAAAAGGCAATGCTTAACTGTAGTCATCAAGGCACTAAGGAATTTCAGCTTGCCAGTTTTCTTGTCTGTTGTAGCCATTTTCAGTCTATAAACACTTATTCATTTGCTTACGAATTATATCCTTGTGTGGTGAGGGCTAAAAGGGTGCTGTGCCTGAGTTCAACTAGGAATTCTGATACAATCATAGAAAAAAGGATATTAGATAATACAATTACAAATCCTAGTATGCAGTCTTTGGCTTTCCCATGGGATTGTTTTTATAAGATTCCCAATTTCAGTGTGTTAAAGTCAAAGAAAAATAAACACAAGTTCTATGTGTTGCATCTCTGAGGGTTATTCTACATTTTAAAGATAACTCAGATAACCTAAATGTACCTCACTTACCAGTAATTCAGCTTTGTCCTATTAGAAATTTTAGGGATTTTGTTCTTGTTAATTGTTTTTTAAATGTTACTGAAGGATCACAATAACCCCAACTCTTATTGGGGTGGGTGTCTCAGCTTAGTTTCTCTGACATTTCTTTAGGGGACCAATATTCTTGCAGTTTCTGTTCAATGAAGTTTAAGAGCCACCTTGGTCTTTATAGGCCTGCAGTACCTTTACCACAATGTCTTTCCTGTAATACATAAAATATTATACCAGAGGTCTGATTTTAAGAGATTTGTGCATAGTTTGTGCATAAGCTTTGTGATTTAAGTTCCTAGGCACTATTTTGGATTTTTTTTTATGAAATAAAATCTGTGTTTTCAGAAGAGGCAAAATTCACATTTCAGTGATGGTGTCTCTTTGGCTGAATGAATATTGTTTGAGGGGTGGAGGTAAATTGGCCGAGTTCAATTTATGTCTGCTGGTATACAAAGTTGCCTGCTTTTCCTATAAAGCAGGCAAGTAGCTAATCTGCGCTTATTACTGCCATAAGAGATTTTTAAGTCCCTGTTGCCTGATTCCTTTTAAGCCTTTTTAGTGGTTTGGAATGGATCTATAACTGCTGACAGTCTTCAGGACTCCCTCTGAATTAGTAGAACCATGATTGTTTCTGTTAGATATGGACCGGCACTGTATGTAAAATTAGAACTGCACATGCGCATCTCAAGCCTGCCTGCAGGCTTTGCTCATGACTGTGGCATCTTCTCAGTGGTATTTATGTAAAACCTCAAGGAGTTTTACAAATGAGGGCAAATTAAAGCAGAATTAAGTTAAACAATCTTATTTAATCAGAATTGTATCAGGGAGCCCCGATTCTAGTCCTGAGAGGAGTAAAATGGAACGGAACTATGAAAGCATTGGCCTTTTTTTGATCTTCATTTATTTCTTTTAGATGAATGAAAAATCGCAGGGGAGTGAAAGACTGCTCTTGTAGGAATGGTGTGTTCTCATGCTGCAGAAAAGGAGTGGATTTCACTCAGGCTGCATGAGATTTAATACTTATCCTTTTTTCATATCAACAGAAAGTGTCCATTATCAGACAGAAATTCCATAATTTATTTCTGTCTGCTTGGGAAAATTTTTAAAAAGTTTAATGGGGATTAGGTAGAGAGTTTAAGTGTTGTAAGGTATGGTTTTAATTGTATGCATGTAAATAATATGTGACATCATATGTATGTGCCATCAAAGTATGTGGTTGCCAGGTATGCAAAAATACCAAATTCTCAATAATTTACCTGGAATCTGGTTATCTATGGTGGAGATCTCTCTTTGTCTGTCTATCTAGCTATCTATCTATCTTCATGAAAATAGCATTGTTGCAGTGATGTAAACTTGGACTGCATGAATCTGAGAAATAAAGACCACTGTAACTACATGCTGTTCTATAATCACAAATATTGCTATATCAAAAAGTCCATGACATTGGAGTATGACTCTACCTTGAGTTCCCTTTTCCACGAGAGCAAAAGGTCTGAATAGGCCTAAGCTTTATTTTCTCAATCATTTTAATTCAACTGAAAAAGGTGCATAGAAAGAGAATGAATTTTTGGAGCTGAACTGTCAGTCTAGGAATGAGAGTTATCAAAAAATTTTACTGATCTTTCAAAAAAATTATGCTGATATAAGGTGCTCAAAAAGAAAGCACACTGCTTTACTAAATGGTTATCTTACTGAATGTATGTTATCAAACTGTATGTTTGATTAAAAACAAAAAAAAAAAAACAAAAGCAAACAGACAGCAACAAAAAGAAACTTTATGGAACTTCAAAAAAAGCCAAACCAAACAAAAAAAAAAAAAAATCAAAATACACCACCAAAAAACACACAAAACCAAAACAAAACCACAAGCAAATAGACAGCAACAACAAAAAATGGAAGTTCCAAGGCATATATTTTTTAAAAAAGAGTTATTTAACTTTTACATAATTGCAGTGTCTTAAGGATTTTCCACTTCTAGTATTAATTTTTTAAAAGGTATATTAAAAGCATCTAAAATAGTTGTTTACTTATAAATTTTAAATGGTAATTCATTGTCTGGACTTCTGTGTCTCTTTGTGTTAAGAAAAGTAAAAATATTATATAACTGCTTAATTTTTTTTTTTACTGTAACATGTCTTACAAGAATATTAGTGTATCATGCACTAAGAAAAATTCTCTGTCTTTCATGTACCTTTATTCTGTATTAGAGAGTTTGTTTTTTCTTCTGGTAAAAATAGACTCTGTTTTACAAGGAAGGGGTAGAGGATATTAGTCCAGAGTTTTATCTCTGAATCTGCTATGAGGTAAAAATCAGAAATGTATCACTTGGTTTCAAAATAATGATTGTGTTTTGCAGGGGATTTGTTGGGTCAAAACTGTGGCTTGAAATTGCATGCCAGATGTAGGTATGTGTTCAGATATGGGCTCTTTGTGTCCCACATCCAGCGTTCATATCCTTCCTGTGGCTAACCCTCTCTGCCATGTGTCTCTTCATTTGTAGTCCCTGACTTGCCTTTTCCAATAGATATTCTGGGTGCTCACAGAGGAATGGAGTCTGCTGTGGGCTCCTGCTGACAGAGGGAAGAAGGGGACAGGCTAATAATCTTGTGATCATGACCAAAATTGCTATACTTGTTCATGCTCTGTGTATTGTTTGAGGGTTCTGAATTATTTTGAAGTGCTGTGAGCATTCTGGACGGAGGTTAAAGGGTGAATCAGGTGAAAAGAGCATTGCAAGGGTTCCTCAAGGCCCTCTAACTGGCTTAGAAAAAGAAATCACACTAAACATCATGCCACGAGGAACTGTTTGAGTTTGTTTAGTGCTTCTCTGTTTTATGGTAGTTTTTGAAGAAAAAAATCCATGTCATTGTTCCATGGAGGTTTTAAAGGATAAAGTAAACTACAATTCCAGTAGAAGCATATCTGGGATCATGTTAGAAATTTAAATGGATCATTGAATTTATTTATATTTGCTTTCTTAATAATCAAGAGTAAAAATAATACAGAAGGAGTTGTCATAGTCATCAGCAATGCAGGAAAAAAGGTGTCTGTGAGGAGGGTGGGACCATCCTAATCAGTTCAGAAATACACAAGTAAGGCAACAAAATCAAAGCTGGGAAGAATTCAAAACTTGTTAAATCTGATAAATGTTATGTCCTTGGTTTTAAAGTAATCTTTGAAATATATTCACTACTTCTGTTATTGTGATCACAGCAAGAGTTTTCTTCTTATCAGGTGAATTCTGTCACATAAACAGTTTGCCCAAACCTGTGCAGGTAGAAGGGTCAGCCTTCCTCTGAGACAGTGTTTAGTTTAGATGTTCTACTGTGACAAAATCCCTGCATTTTTTTGGGTGGAACTTGATTTGCATTTTGGTAGTCACTCTTCTGCTATGTTTTCTCTAAGCTAATTTAAAAATGAGTCAAGGTTCTGTGTTTCTGTAAACTTTTAATGAATATAATGTGGTAATACTTTGCTGAGGGACTAATCAGGGAAAGCGGACAAAACAAAATAGAAACATCCCTCTAGTGCAATCTAAAAATCTAAATAAAACTTAGCAGACCCCATAACTCTTGAAGCAATCTATATATTATACTGATAATGAATATTTTTAAAGTCCAAGTGTTTGAACTAAACAAACTGTAAAATTTATTAAAAATGCACCAAACTTCCCACTTTCTTAAATGTGTGTGTTCCAAGCCTCAAACTGGAGGTTAAAAGTGAGTAGTTGTGTTTCCCAGTGCTACTGTTGAACATTAGAAGGAAAAAAAAACTGGGGGAGGAATCCATTATGTTGGCAGAAAACACAAATTCTTGATGAATGCTGATGAATAGATTAACAAAAATGAGTGAAAGTCATGAGAATTGCATTGAGGCATGCTGGGAAGTAAACCAGCTTCTCAGTGTTACCTGCCTGGGACACTGTGAGATTTTTTGTTTTTTATGGAGTCTGCTGTGGCTGCAAAGCTGGGAATTGACATACTGCCCTTGGTATTGGGGAGGTGATGGAGGAGTTTTCTCTGACTATTTCAAGATGTCTCTGTGGCACAGTTTATTCTCAGTTCCATGTCCTGACTGGTATAAGTGTACTTCAGTTCTCCAGGCAGAGGCAAAAGGATGTCCTAGAGATAATAAATTTCTAAGTTGGGATAAATGAACAAGAAATTTAATGGGAGATAAAATTAAGCAAAAAATCTCACTGAGAATAAACCTCTTAAAAAAATGAATAAATTTAAAAAAATCAGAATACCATCACACTTTCATGTTAGTATCTCCAGGATAGTCTTGTTTAGGTAATTCCCTTGTTGAATCCATCTATTTCACTGTGCAGCAGGACCCTGCAATTTTATTGCAGAATAGAGTAGGGTTTTTGAAAAGGTCCAGAAACCTGGCTGAAAACCAAAGTGCTGCTACCTTGTTGCAGTTTGGAATAAAACTAATACAAAATAAAATAAAATAAATTGCTACAACAAATAAAGGCAGATTTGCTGGTGCAGCTTCTAATTTCAGGCAAAATTTAATGTGTTTTTAGCTGTTTCTGTGTTTTTTGAGGATGAAGATGACCCATGGAGATTCTTCAAAGCAAACCACATAATTCTAAAATTGTTCTTTAAAGAAAATAATTATTCATTAATTCAATCATTTTATACATAACTAATCAGTATTGCATTTTTTAATAACTGAGCATTTTTCATCTACCAGAAAATCACGCTGGAAAGTATCAGATAAGTGAGTGTCTCTTTTAACTGTTTATTGACAGAATAAAAATATTTACAGAATATTCAACACAGCATTGTAGTTGGATATGAAGCAATTAGAACCCAATAGTTTTTCTTGAAATGGTATTTTATTCAGGGAGCACAAGAAGCTCAGTTTGTCTTTGCAGTAGAAATAATCAAATCTTGTCTCTGAAATATTTCTCTGAAGTAGTGATGTTTCAGGAACTTTGCTGGAAAGCTGCTGCTAGTAGATAATATTGCAGAAATATTTTCCCAGCTAGGTTGTACAAATTAATGTCTTTTGTTTTCCAAGAAAATCCATATCTCTATTTTTCTTTAAGCTATTTTCCTTATGAGTGTCATCATGAGGCTCTTTAGACATTTCATTGTTTTAATGGAAATTTGAGTTTGCTTTTGTTTTTATTCTGTCAGCTTTCATTCTGTAACTCTCCCACAGGGATAGAACTTCCCCTAAAAATGTTTTGGAAGATGGGTGTATTTGATATATGCCTAAAACAAAACAAGATGTCAGAAACATGGTCTGGGGTAAAAAGAAATGGACGCAAAGTTTGGAGTATCTTAAAATTGTCAAAATTTAATTCCAATGGAATGATCTATCCATAGGCTTTCTTTTTAATTTTTTTTTCTTAATTGCAAATATGAGCTACCTTCAGCAGGGGCAAGCATATAGATTTCTCTTGACTGCAAAAATTTCAGCACTGCTCCCTGGCACTTCAGTTGTCTCAAAGATTTTCAGGAACCCATTTGTCACTACACTGGGTGATGACAGACCAAACCTATTTGTCACTGTGAGTGACAAATAATGTGCACCACGAGGGACTTCTTGGCAGGATTTCATTTGTAAATCACAAATGCAATAAGGCATATTTGAAATCCCCCACAAAGAGTGAATGACGGACTTGCTACACATTTTATTTGTATACTGTAGTATGCTAATTCTATATAATTTGTAAGAATAATTGCAAGGAAAAAAGGTTTGCGACGTTTTTTTCCTCAGAGTTTGTGAATTATGCTCATAAACTTCTTGAGGAAAATGTAGGCTTGAGGTTTCTAACTCTGAATTAAGACACCAAAACAACAGAAATAGCTTTATTTTGCAGCCATTGGCACAAAATTCACAGAAGGTTACTCCTGTTATTTATTGACATGAGAAATCTGACCCTGGGAATTAAATATTATAGCATCCATAGCATACAAATACTTGAAAAAAAGAAAGCTTATGATAGGGCCAACATTAGTGAGGACTGCTTTGATTATATCACACAACTGATTTGGCTGTTTTGTGAAGTTTGAGGCGCTGCCACAAATCAGAGACATTAATGGTTTATTTATTTTTTTTTAATCATCTCACCCTCTACACAAAGCCCTTTAGTGTCATGACACTGAGTTTAGCTTTGAATGCTTTCTGTTCATGTGATGCATTTTTTTATATATATATTTGAAATTTTTCTATGCATAAAGACAAGCCTGAAATGAATCTGAAGAGTTGCTATCCTTTAGTACCTTCTATTTAATACATTTTGAATACATTACACCCTTGCACAGTGTAGTTTAGTGATATCATGACACTCTCACTACATTAAGTTCCAGTGTTCTTGTCTTGATACAGTTTCTTGCACATTCATACTTAGACATTGTCTGCCATATTGTTTTAATTGTATGTTGTCTTTCTGGCCTTAAACACCTTCCACCCATAAATTATAGCATAAACATATATATTGGTTTAGATGCAAAAATTCAGCTTGCAAGTGCTGCATGGTAGTAATATTACCATGGGGAAAAGGAGGAAAGAATACTTAAACAGCTTTCCTGCAAGCTTGACAAATATTTCTCTCCTGATGAAAATCATTCTGAAGTTCAAGTTCTTCAGCTCAAATAACAGGGATGATTTCTTACTGAAATATATGACCAACAGTATGATGATAATATTAGTTAATTGGTGTTGCTACAAGACCGTCATTTTACCTGTAACATATCCTTCTATCTAAAGCATATTCATTGTTGCACATGTAAGCATTTAGGCAAATTCTTAGTCAGGTCAAAGAACCAGCTTTCTACTGAAGTGCCGTTATACTCTTTTACAAACTCAGTCTTTCCCTTAAGATTTTTGTGTGTTTTTTTTCCATGATTGTTGGAAGGCATGATCTCCTTGCCTGGGCTAAAATTAGAAAGAAAACAAAACTGCATTTCTGCAGACAGGAACTTTTATCTTGGCTAATGATACATCTTCAAATCTCATATTTAGCAGAGGACTTGTTTTATTTGCTTGTAGAATCTTAATTCATTTAATCCTGAACTACATTCACAGTAATTCTACTAGCACAATCAAACTGATAGACTCTTCTTTCATCTTTTTTCCCCTAGAATGTGTTAAAATGCCACCTAAGGATGATATAAAAAAAAAAGGATGATATAATGTTTTCCCTATTCCAATGTAAGAGTGTATGTATCAATAGAATTAAATAAAATAGAATTTCCTCACAGGGATTTCATTACTCTTGGTGTTTACGATTTTAAATACTATTATTAATTGTGTTAAATACAATTATTCTCTCTTAGAATGTACATCCGTACAAGTAGAGAGAGTCTTATTTTGCTAACTTTAAATGTATTCCCAATTTACTTAGACCGCACTGAGGGAACCAACTCCTGGCTAAAAATAGTGTTTGTATAACAGGGTACCTTTCTGTGAACACATGCTGTGTAGGAGCACTTATCTGCTCTTGGCATTCCACACTCCTTGCAGCCTGGGCCTCACAGCTTTTGGAAGTCACAGGTAAGAGGAAAATAAGAAGAAAGCTGAGCCTTGATTACTGCAGCAATAGTGGAATCAGAGCTGTGGGGAGCCAGTGCTGAGGCCCATAATATTTCACTTATTCAAAAGGAGGTGTGACTGAGCAAGGGTTGCACAGAAAATCTGAGGATGGCATCTCTAGTAAATGACTAATTTTTAAATTATGCTATGGTGATATACTGCTCATAGTTTCTAGAATTTTTTTTTTCCTCGGTATTAAGAGAATCAAAATAACAATAAATTATGAGAAAGATGAAATACTTGAAAGTGTGTTTGGAACTGGGAGTTTGAACCAATGTAATAAATACTGGAACAACGTGAAGATACCATTAGGCTATAGATGCACATTATAAGAAAAAGGAATTGATCCCTAAAACTCAAGTTTTCTTTTTTTATATCAGTTTGAACAGAGATGGATAGTTATTGCTTGAAGTTCATCTGTAGCTTAACCACTAGCACTGTTCCTTTTGGGCTTAGAACCCAAGCCTTAATGCCATTAATGTCTCTGGACGGAGACAAAGAAAATAACTACTCTTTCCTCAGAACTGTCCTATACTTAAGTATAAACAAAACAAAGGAAACATGTTGAAGGTCAACATTGTGAGAGATAATCCAAAAATTTTTTGCACTGTTTAAAATCATTTCACTCTCTGTACAAAGCTCTTCAATGTCTTGGCACTGAATTTGTCTCCGAATGTCTTTTGTTCTATTGGTAGATTTTTTTTTCCCCCAGCACCCTTCAACAGCATTCACTACTGTTTAAATCATCATAATAGAAAAAAAAAAAAGAAAATAAACAAAGAACTTTAGTGCCTGGCTTTTCTGATTTTTTGGTGGGGCTTTAGGGGTTTCTTGGTTGTTGTTGGTTTTGTGTTTTTTTGTTTTTTTTCTTTGAGAGACTTACATGTTGCAGCATATAAAGCTAATGGAAAATCAAATAACCTGTAGTAAAAACAAAGCACATCTTCTAGGTCCACATAAAATGAAGGGTACATCTGTCTTAGAGTGATGAATTGCTTCATTTCTTTGTGAAATTTGTGTATTGCATTTAAATACTTCTATTAAATACTTTTTAAATAGTCTTTCATCAAACTGTAACAGCTCAAGTGATACTGAAAGTAAAAGTATTGAGCAAGCTGTAAGAGAAAAACAGAAATCTGAAATATAAGCTGTCAATAATGTTTCCATTCATCAAAAGTGACAAACTCATGGTTGAAAATTCTATATGCCAGAACTTAGAAGCTTCATAAGAGTTTCCCCATTGTTCCCTGAATTTAATAGGCAGGTTGTGAGAAAAACACTAATTAAAGGAATCGATGGCTTTTCTCCAGCACTGAATCATGAGGTCATTACTACTTGTTAAAATCCTTATCCCACTCAAATATTCATAATTATCTGTTAGGTCTCTAGCAGACAGGGAGATTATGATAATACATCTAGCTCTTGTTATTAGTGGATAGTTTTCATCAGTATTCCAGATTAGTCCACTACTCTGAGCCATAGCCACATCAACATAAATCACCAATGCAAATGCTAAACAAAAGTAACTTCTCTGTGGGAAGGGCACTGCTGGTTGCTTTACTTTCAATAGTTTTCTCTTCTGCATTACTTGCAGCACTTTGAAAGCTGAAAATGCAATTTCTCTTGCTATTGATTCTTGTTCTTTCCCATTTAGTAAGCACTGAGGTAGATGGAGATCTATGCATGTACTTTCCCATGGGGTGAGCATGGAATATGTTCCATTGTTTCAGTATGTTGGTTCTGCAGCTTGGGAGCCTGGTCTCAGTGCATGGGGAGCACTTCACCTGCAAAAAACAGAAGTATTTGCTCATAGAAAGTTCTTTATTTTAGTGGATGTGCAATGCAACACTGAAATAACCTTAGTCTGATTAAGCCCATATTCTTTACCTATCTTTAGCTGTCTAATTCTGAAAGCCTCTCTGCATATTTGATTGCTTGAAGGAGTATTAAGGTGCAAAAGTTTGTAACTTCATAACTTCAGGTTTATGTTAAACTGCAGCTTTAATATTTTTTCCTTATTAGCAAAATTTAATTTATTTATAGGTTTTTGTTAAAGATATATATCATGTACAGAGTTTCCTATTAAAACAGCATCTATTAAAGCAGGTCAAGCAGTGGAATTAGAGGAAATATCATTGTGCATACTCTTTCATCCATTTAAACAACATGGTAGCTAAAGGATTTTTTCCAATGCAGGACATGGTTATCAACATAGCTGTAGTGTTTTCATCTTGTTCATGTTTTGGTGAAATGGATGTGTGATTTCTAGATTGAAATTAAAATGAAATGAGAATAGAACTATAAAAGTACTCAATATCTCTGTTCCAAGATAGAATAATGTACTTACTATAAACTCATGGTTTTTTTCATTTTCAGAGAGAGACCAAGGGGTCAGCAGTATCTGGAGTCTACCTTAGCTTTTCTTTTTTTTTTTTTTCTTTTTTCAGTCTGCCAGCTTCATCAGTCTCACCTTTCCTAAAGAAAAGGAGAAGTTACTTGTGCCTCATGATATGGACGGGAAAGAAATGGTCTGTTAAGGACAAGGAATTGGAAAGTGGTTGGAAGCTGATAATCTCGGATCAGGGTAATGGCAGTGTAATCTGGCATTGCCCTGGAGATTTCCTGTGAGAAAAATAACAAATTGTCTAGCAGGGTTATCACAGCAAGCACAGCAAATATCATGGGACAAGGAGGAAGGGGAAGATCATGGCTGCTACTCCATAGCTCTGACTGAAAACTGCAAAGCCCTGTAGGCATTTCCACTAAAAATAGAAGTCCAGGGTGATTATTCCTGGCAGTTGCAGATCACAAATATGATAGGGCTAGAGAGAAACTACAAGTCTTTAGTGAAATTCCATCTTGCAATACACATTCCGCAGAAGAGATAGAAAGCAATTTGGGAATGTAGTTGGTGTGGGTGGATGTCTGGGCATCTTGTTCTGGGTTTTTGGGGTTGTTTTTGAGTTTGATGAGGTAGAGTATTAAGTCTGCCCTACTTCAGTTTTCAGACAGAAAAAAGTTCTGCTAGAATGAAAGTTGGACATCTGTAGGGAAGATGAGCTTCACTGACAATCCCTGTTTAGCTCAACAAGAGAAAAAGCTGTTTTATGTGGCATGGTATAAATGGACTGTTTAAAAAACCAAAAATCTGAGATTTTCACCAGCACGGCTATGGTTCCCAGATATTAAAATATTAAAATGCAGCTGAACTCTGTCAGCTGGGTTAACTCCCACTCATTAAGAACAGTTTCTAATTTCCATCAGAACAGTGCAGTATTGTGTTTTCAGTAAAGGGAAAAAAGATTACACTGTACATCCTTCATTTCTTAAATGGGAAAATTACTTGTATTTCCCAGGGTTCATTACAGGCTTTAATAAATAGAAAACACATTCAGAAAACTACTTTACACAATAAGAATTGGAGATTAAATTATGCTCTCCTTTCTGGGCTAAACAGTGGTATAACAAGCTCAAGTGATATGACCCTATGACATAAATTACAACTACTCAAAATATTTAGTGAGTTAGTTCTGTGTGATTTGTCATGAATCAACCATCTAACCTCTCCCAAATTCTAAGATATATGTGTCTAGATAGGAAATTTGACTATATAATGGTATGAGGATTCATATTTGGTTGGTTGATGTTGAAGGGTTGTTCTTTTTAGTGTTGTTTTCTCTGAAAGAAAGGAAATTGCCAGTGATTGCGAGTGTCATTTCTTGCCTTTGGTACAAATAATTAAAGGAGAAATCTGAGAGGAGAATAAAGACTCAATTTCTTACTCTGGTTTTAAGTGACTAGTATAAGATAGTCACTTTTACAAAATTTTTAGACAGTGTTTAGACAAACTTTAAGGGAAAAACAAAGGATATATCCCAGGATCACAGTTTATGTGCATTACAAGATTGTTAGTCTTAGGTTTATAAAGCCAGGTTAGAAGACTTCAAAATGCATTAAGGATTCAAACTAGTTTCTTTACAGTATAGTTAAAGCATTGCTCTTTGACTTTTCACAGCCTGGTGTTAACTAAAGGATTTCTTTTTTTTGTTTTGTTTTCCATACCATGTGACTTATGAGGGGAAAAAAAAAAAGAAAGTTGATCTCATTAAAGTGATTATTTTTAAACATCACATTAGGTGGATAGATTTTTGATGTTTCGTTTTGAAAATTAAAGACATAAGGAAACCAAGTATAAATAGGACATCAGCATGGTCTTTTCTGAACTTGTAGTTTTATGTTTTTACCAAGAGCTTTTGAATGGCAGATTCTAATCATTGTTGGATAGTGCTGCATGGTGTTTCTAAAAAAAAAACACATTAAAGCAAATGAGTTTGCCTTTGCTTGCAGAAAATTTGTTTTATATGCAGATATAAAGACAATACATTCAAAGTAGCATTAATATTAATTATAATAACACTTTTTTGTTATTTTCAATCATTAGCTGAAACATAATCAACTGTCCTTTTTCCGTGAGTCACCTAACAATATAAATACCTAAAAATAGTATTGGTCCATTCATGTAACTTGGTCATTGAGCAGAGGAGAAACTGAACTGCAATTGTACTTCCAATCAAAAACAAATATGTGGATAATCTTGGTAATTCTGATGCAAGTATGTATAGTTTTGCTTTTAACTTCTCAGATTCATTTCTTACCAAAAATTCTTTCAGAAGATTAAAAATGTCTTCAGATGAGTCAGGAAATTATAGGAGATATGATTAAAATGTAGACTTTTCCTAATTTCTAATTATCATGGATCATAATGCAGAGATTTTTGACTTTAAGAAGTGTGGTGGGGCAGAAACAGGGAACAAGGCTATGGTTAGCTAAATCTGCTGCACAACAGTGAGAGAACTACTAAAAAGTATTCTGAGAATTTTCCCTGGGTTCTTGGAAAGCTTGTGGAGTGTGATTTCTAGTGGGTGGTATTCATAGTTATGAAAGCAGTTATGAAAGGTATTAGACTGTTTGCTTCTGATAAGCTCTGTGGTTGCTGTGAACATCCCCCTCTGGAGCAATAGATCTTTTCTGGATCACCTCTCTCCTATAATCAACATCCTCTGTTGCTGTAACTTGCACTGTATCCCTCAGACCAGCTGAAGGTCTGGCCTCAGGGCACCCAGGATGTGCAGGTTCTATGTATTGAAATTTAAGGTTTGTGACCTGATCATGTGTAAGTTTGGGATCTTGGACTTTTTTTCAGTTATGCTGCAAGATACAATAACTCTAATTGTCATTGTGAAGAAATGTATCAAATAGCTCAGCTACTTGGACAGCACACAGTTTAGAATTTATTAGCTGCTGCTCTGCTCCTAATTTAGTGGCACAGACTCATCTCATTGAAAGTGTAATTGCCGTTATTGAGAAATAATTTTGATAGGTTATTTCATTTTCTGCCCTGTTTATCTTCTGTTCTTAAGTGTCTTGCTTTCCTCTTTCAACATTGCCATCTCAATCTGAGCTCCTTCTGACTAATTCTCAATGTTTTCCAGCCTTTTTTTTAATGGCACAATCAGTGCTTGATAGCATCTCTGTCTTCTGCAGTTCTGTCCCATTGGCTGGTATGAAGAGACTGGAGTACTGCAATTTCCCTTCTGAGCTCCTGCTCTTGCACCATTTTGACACATGGGTTTTTTCTGTCTTCCACCCTTTTTTTTCAGTTTGTTCCTATACAATAAGATTTTTTTAATGTTTAAATCAATTACCCATTGAAGAAGTTAGATTTCTGAAAAAAATCTTTGAAAAATGCACAGAGTACCTCCAAAGTCTTCTAGGGTGTATACATGAAATAAGGAATTTTCTAACTTGCAATCATGGTCCATAGCAGTAGTTAGCAGGCAAAGCCATTCTTTTATACTGGCTATTTTTTCTGTCATAATCAACTTGAAAGTGCTTCTGCCCTGTTATTATGAATATCACATTTTGGTTTTTTTCATAGACATTTATGAAAGAAAATGAATATAACCTAGGACCTCCAAAATAATCTGATTTTTATTTCAAAAGATACACTATTTTTATCACTACAGTATATTTTGTGCTCCTTTTATGCATCCTCTGGTGTGTGCTCATAGGTGCAAAAACCCCCACTCATAATGACAACGAGATCCCTGCAAGGAAGATGAGATGTGATACACAATGGAGAGAATGCTAAAGATGAATATTAATAAAACTTATTTGCCTTATTTAAAGCTTCTTTCTTATTCTCCTTCCCAGTATTTCATATTAGTGTTACTGACCTCAGGCTCTATTTATTTCATAGTTTTAATTACTGATATTTTTGAAGTGCCGAGTAACATTCAAGGCCTTTTTCTTTCCTGATGGATATTTTAATGGCTGTGATTTGTTAAAGGTTGCCGGGAATTTAATGGATACTTTAACTCCACTGAAAATCTGTGTACAATAAAAGTGCTTTGCATGACTTGTCTTGACTCCTGGCAGGGATCCTACAGACTTGTGGAGAAAGAAGCTCGTGTTGGAGCAGGTTTCTGGCAGGAATTGTGACTCCATGGGAACTATGGAGCTGTAGAATTGTCTCCCATGGGAGGGAGCCCAAACTGGGAGAGGGGACAGTGTGAGGAGTCCTGCCCCTGAGGAGAAAGGAGCAACAGAGGCAAGGTGTGATGAACAGACTTTTGTTCTCACTCCTCATCCCCCTGCACCACCGAGGGGGTGCAAAAATCAGGAGTGAATTTGAGCCTGGAAAGAAGGGAGGGGTGGGAGGAAGGTGTTTTAAGATTTGGTGTTCTTTCTCGTTACCCTGCTCTGATTTTGGTGTGTAATAACTTCAACTAATTTCCCCAATTCAAATCTGCTTTGCCCGTGACAGGAACTGGTGAAGGATCTCTCCCTGCCTTGCTCGACCCACGAGCCTTTTGTCATGTTTTCTCTCCCCTGGCCAGCTGAGGGGAGTGACAGAGTGGCTTTGGGCGACTCCTGGCCTCCAGACAGGATCAACCCACAACAGGATGGAAACTCAAGAGAGAAGGCACCAGACTGCTGAATGGATCTGGTAAGAATTTGGGGATTATGAGTTTTAAAAAACCGAAATGAAATATAAAACGGAATGTTTCTCTCAACAGGCCATTATTCAATGATCCAAAATGGTAAAGAATTATACATATGACTAGACACTAGTATTTCTTTTCATGTAGTATAGCTTGCTCTAAAGTTTCTTTTTCCAGGTGATTCTGCCTAGCTGTTTTGCTTCTCCTGCCTCTAGTTCTTCAAGAAATGGTGAGTTGGAATGAAAACATTGAATGGCTGATTTAAGAATGTTTGACCCAGATGCAACTAATTAAACAGGATTATTACTTTAATTCCAGTGTTTTTATTACTGTGGTAAAAATGTGTTTTTAAATGGTTTAAAACTCATGTCCATTGCTCCTTCATAGCAGCTGTAAGAAATTGCAGTCACATCTCTTCATTTCTATGATGACACTTCTTCCCCTCCTGGTTTGCTTATTTGAGAATTTGTTTCCTCTGAGTCACAGTTCTCTCATGGAGATAAATAACAACTTATAGCCAATTAAAGATCATTTCTATTTTAGTTTTTATATCTCTCTTTTCAAGCTTACTCAAGGTATTTATGTAGTGTAAATCTCTATTTTAGTGAAAAACACATAATTTTGGTGCCCTATTTTGAATCTGAATCGTCCATTCTGTAAAGAAAAGGGAAAAGCCTCAAAAATAGATCAAAGAGAAAACCTAATTATTTGCATGAATGACAAAAAGGATTTTAAAAGCACTTTTTAAGTTGTCAGCACTGCATCCCTCATTATGTTTGTGCTAAGGATGACTATAAAGAACTGTAGATTTTATTTTAAATATATTCTCTGTGTGTGTGTGTGTGTGTATATGCACAGATGCTTTAACCTCGCACATTGTGCTAGTTACAGGCTCTGCAGTAAAGACATGTTCAGCTACTCTGGAGAGTGAAAAGATCCACTGAAAAATTCTAGTCCTGTATCTGCTGCAAAGTTTCCATTTGCCCTTCCAGCAATTAGGGACTGCAAAGGTTTGAAAGTGTGGCAAGTCTCCTGGCTGTTAATAAGTTTTTCATCCTGCCAGCCTGGAACTTAACCAGAGACAGTTTTATTGTGCATATTTAAGTCGGAATAATTTCTCACAGATGCTCATGTGTCTCAATTCCCGTTTATGTATCGTTTTTACTACCATCTGATTTTGTGACCTGCAGTTTGTATTTATTGTCATTACCCAAGCCATCCAGTCTTCTTCAGTAATACTAAACAAAAAGTGTGAACAATTATGTAGGTTCTTAGAAAAAATGCACACAATCTGAACTGGCTATGCAAAGCTGTTAACATTTAAATCCCATCTGTAAGTGGCAACAATTATCTTTAAATTCTACATGTAATAAAACCCACAGAATGCTTCTGGCCTTTTCTGAAATTGGGTGTTTTCTTCATTAGTGTTTTCCTGACACAAACTGTTGGGTGGAATGTACTGTTAGTGTAGGAGTGAGATCTGAGGCCTGGATCCCTGTTACTCAGAAAGACAGACTTTATCCTGAATTTGAATCAAATAAAAATATCAGATTTGCAGGAAGAGATTCCTGAGCTAATTCTAAGTACATCAGGATGTCCCAGCTTTGGGATGGCAACTTTTAAATAGCATGGATGTGCCCAGACAGGTTCTTCATAGGGCCTGTTTTGTGACTGCAATCAGATGATCTGTGATGCACATTCAACATGCCATAATTTCTGCAACTGAAGTTTTATTTTTCCATTCTAACTTGTCTTTCCAAAAACCTTTTCCCTTTTACCTCCCTTTCTGTTGCTAATGGTGGATGGCAGCTGTCTCAAGACCTCAGCGCTCCATGCTTCTCTTGTCAATGAAAGTGTTTTCCTGTTGGCATTGACAGAAATATTTTCATGCCATCCTTATGAAGTTCCCTCTGATGGACTGGATGAATGCATCTCTCTTAACTGATTCCACTCTTATTTTTAATTTGTGACTTTACAGATCAAGAATAAATTTTCGCATTTATCAGACAGCTTATAATTAGCTCTCATTAGAGGATGTCCAGCAAGAGGATGTGTTGTGGTTGCACTAAATCAGCATGACATCCTTCAAAAACCTTGCATCTGACATGCTATCATAAGGGCAAGCAAAGACAGACATAACATCCTGGATAAATAGAGAGCAAGGAACCTAAAGATCAGCAGCTCAATCACCTAATGCAGGAGCAGGTTCATATGTCTGTGACTAGCTGGGAGTTTTTTAATACTTACAAGAAAAATGTATTTATTTTATGTCTGAATTAGTTGAGTCCAGGTTGAAATCTAGTCACAACTCTGTTGTTCTTGCCCTGGAGAAGTAGCATTAAAATGTGTATAACTGACTTCGAAATGAGGGAATATGTTTGTATTCCCTGAAAACATCTGAAAAAAAAATAAAAGTGGAGGAATCTTAGGCTGAGATTGATACTGGTGCTTTGAGGTACAGAGTGCTGAATTCCAACAGTAATTAGTAATCTTATGTACAGTATGGACACCTGAGTGTGCAGTCAATGAAGGTCATAGAATCATAGATGCGTGTTTGGTTTGAAAGAGATCTTTATAGATTACCTTGTCCAATGCCCAAGATGCTTCCCTCAAGAGAAGATGATTCTCTTGACTGTCTTACTTGCAGTTAGGTGTAGGGGGATAGAATATAAGTAAATAAAGGTAGTATAGAAAGTAATCTTACCCCCTAAAGAGTTGCAGCTGGGTTCATTATTAAAAATTAGGAGCAGGCCTGATTTTAACAGGCCACAGCTGTAGCCAATAAGAAGAGTGTTATAAAAGAGTGGATTGGTTGGTTGAGGGGAACTGGAGTCACTTGGCTGCTGTGGGAAGAAGGAAGAGTCAGTGCTTAGAGGAAATGCCCACGAGAAACATCAAGGAGGTATGAAACTCTTGCACTAATAACATAACAACAATATGAAACCTTTGCAATATATGACGACAGTTAGGAACTGAAAGGTATTTCAACAATATAATAATTGGGGCTTTCTGCATCTATTCTAGTCCCTTACTTAAAGGTAAAAAAAATAGGAAATGAAAAATTGGAGAAAAATGAAAGATAAAATTCTTATTTTTGAAGAGTACTGGAAAGAACATAATGCTTCAGAGAGAATCAATCCATTGTCTGCAAACTAAATATGTCCACTTCAATATTTGTAATATTTCAATGCCTTTTCATTTTAAATGAGGCTTTAGATGCACTGGCATCACAGTAAAGAAATATATCAAAGCAAGATGTAGTAGGCTCAGAGTTTTAAGATCCTCATAAGAAGAAAACGTGAAAGTGCTCTCTGTGCCTGTTCATGTCAATATCTTTTATTGATACCTACATATCTGAAAAAATAAGCATTGGGAAACAAGGCCAAAAAGAAGGGGGTTATGTGCTGAGAGAGAACATGTGAGAGACTCCCAAGAATCCACCACCTCTAGAGAATAGTGGCCTTACTGGATCCACAAGAATTGTTAAACTTAAGACAAAAATCAGCTGAAAATGTGCAAGACCATTGGCACTTAGTGGTGTCAAAGGCAGGCGTATAATCAGACCACAGCCAGGATTACAGTGCCTTCTATATGCAGACAAAGTCAACAGGATTTGTTACAGAGGCCTTGAAGTAAAAAAAAAAAAAAAAAAAATTCCTTGAAGGACTTTGTCTTAAAAGTCAGTGGTGCATCCCTGACTGGTTCCACTTCTGAATAAATAGCTGGGGTTGGCCTCCCAGCTGTCTCTCCAGCACTGAGAAGGGTTTGTGTATTCACGAGTAAGGGACCAAGCAAAGGAATGCACTCTGTGAAGTTATCTGCTGTTAAAACCAACTTATTTATTATAATCAATTACTGACAATGATCTAACTCAGAAATCTTTTTGGATATTTATGACAAAGGAATAAAATGAATTTGTTCATACCAATTTAGTTTTAAAATACATCCTTTCATGGAGATGTATGTAAATTAGATTTCATTTACTGGCAAGGATAGCCTTCAAAATCAAGTTTAAACTTTGAGTTTGAAAGTTCAGACTGAAGTATAACACATATCCACCAGAGAAGGAATCAACATGTTGAAATTTTTATAAGGTGATCTTAAACAGCAACTGGTCCTGAACATCCAAAGAGCATCTAGCATGGGGGAGAAGCTTTAGGTAATGAAGTTAAAGACTGAATTTAAGTTTTGACTGGCTTGAAATAAAAGCAAAAAAAGGATGGAAGAAAGGCTATAATTATTGGAAGAACATAATGTGATGCTTAGACAGGATGTGAAATTCGCTGAGGAACATATTGCGGCTATAATTAGAGATAGTGTTTCAGTCACTTTAAAAATGAGTCATTAGAGAATGCATTAAAAAGAAAAATTCTGCATCTGTTGGGTCTCCCAGTTGGGACAAAAACATGAGACCTAAAAGAGAAATGCAAATTCTTTCTTCTAAGGAGCTCTGAGGTTAAATTCCAGAAGTGAAGCACAAATAAAGCTCTGAAGTTGGAAACAAATAAAAACAAGAATATAGATGGCTTATATTACTTTCCATACATACTTCTAGAACATACACAAGAACACTGATATTTATCCTGCAAGGAGTTGAAGATGATTGTTCAGGAGTTTTACAGGGTATTCCTCTCATCTCTCATCATTCCTTCCAATCATAGGCAGAGGAAAATAGTTCCACTCTGTTTTTGTAAAGTACACTAAATAAGTTGAGTGATTTGTCTCATTTCTTCTGTGTCCATCTTCAATATGAGATGAACTAGATGGAGAAGAGCTTTTGCTATTCATTGGTCATCTATAAGAAACATTTTTCAATTAATTTATTTTCTAATTTTGCTAGGACTAGAGGTGAGAAGCACAGATGTCAATTTTTGATTGCATTGGCTTTTGCAAAGAGCTGAATTTTCTGGGGGAGAAGTTTGTGGGAAGGAGGTCAATGCATGTATCTGGCACCACATTGCTTTCAGGCTGTCTGCATGAGGGAATGTTCTACAATAAAATATATTGCCTAGCAATTTTAATCAAATCAGCAAATTAAAGGAAAATGAGCTACACAGTAAAAAAGACAATGCTACTATTTGGTCCAAAAGCTTCCTTTTTTTTTGGCCTCTAATACACATTACTGTGTGCATCTCTTTATTTCTGATGATCATAATCTGTTTTGAAAAGTTTTTTTTTTTCTGTGGAGTTTTGCCACAGACTAAACTTGTGTGGACTTGTAATTAAATAAGGTGATTCAATTTCAATGGTCTATATGGACCAAAAAAACCCAACCCTAAACAAACAAAAGAAAAAAACCCCAAAACAAACCTGTAAGATTTGGGGTCTCTGTTAGTACACAAGTGATATGGTTGTGAACTGCTGTGGAATTCAGGGGTGTAACACTTTCCTGAGTCCAATTAAAATAAAAAGTATGCTCTATACTTGGAATTATTTGTGTATCTTATAAAACTTCTTGATGAGTGCAAATTGTGAAGATCGGCAAATAGTTGGTTTTAGAACAATTATTTATTTCAGCATATAAAAGGTGAGATGACATAAATTTGCAACCATTTATTTTGGTCTTCATCATATTGTCTGAATGGGGTTATTGTTGTAATTATCAATGGAATAATGGTGTTTCTGCTCAACTTAAGTAGCCTACGAGAGATGAGTTCTCTTGATTTGCATGCTAGTTAAGCCTTAGCTCTGAGGAAGTGCACAGGAAATGTTATTCTAGAGATGGTTTACTACCAAACCCTGATTTGTCTGACACACTGCCTTGTGGAGGCTGAGCCTTCTCCTCTCCTGCCTTTCAAAATTCTCTTTATAGCATTCAAGACAAAGCAGCTTCTGGGCTTTAGCAATAAATGATAACACCTTAGAATTAATTCACTTCTCATAACAACCGCTATATTTTTTATTTAGCTTTATTAAATAGTGTTTGGAAGACAAGTTATTGACAGCTTTCATAAAACTCAAAGATGTTTATTTAATCTATTAATCCCGTCTCTGCTAAGCTGTCACAAAGATGATCTCTTGGATAAGGACAACCTGTTCCCTGAGAAACTGTTTATCCCTCTTGAAATGGATAAAGTCGAGGTTTAATTTAAAATTAAAATTATTTTACCTTTAAATGTGATCTCTAGGGAGTTCTGGTCTGTGAATATTGATATCAGCCTAAGTATTGTCTAAAGCACCCAAGTATTTTTAGCAGACCTGGCTTTTCCTTGAAAAGAGGGGGGAAAGGCAGCAGGCACAGAGGATGCTGGATCAGCTGTCTGCAGCCTAATGCTGGCTGTGACCACTGTGAGCCTGGTCCTCCAGCTGGAGACCCAGAGATAAACACAGAGTGGAATAATCATATTACAACTGTTTGGATATGCTTCAAACTAAAAGGTTTTCTCGGGGAGAGGAATTTTGATGGGCGATATCTGTAAAGCTGATTTAGAACAAATTGTTTGTGCACACTGGAACAGGAGCAGCCTCGCTAATGCATCTGATCGTGCTCCTGTGTCAGCGTTCCTGGTGAATGGGAAGGGGGAAGAATGTCTCCTGCAAGTTTTTAATACTTTAAAGAATAGTGGAAGTACATGAAATGCAAAATATGAAGGAAGGAGGGAGAGAGAATGAATTCAGGTTTTTTATTTCTATTTTTTTCTTTTTTTTTTTTATGAAACCATTGCATTTTGACAGGTTGCCTTAGTAAGAGAGGAATGAAAATAAAGCTGTGCTTTACATTTTTCCTTCTGGTGAACCTAAGTGAGCCATTCAAGTCACACTTAAGATGCTATTAAAAGCTTTGCTCTGCTTTTATGTAAATGAAAATATTAATTATCATACTTGAATTCTGAAAGTGCAAACATTACAATACCATCTCAATAACAATTGTAAGTTGAGGGATGGTTTATGACTAGTGTATTTTAAGGCACTCACAAGTTCTATAATTATACTGAAGATGTAAAACAAAGATACTGCAAAGTAAGGATGACTTTCTTAGTTCAGACAAAGCATAGTTTGAACACCAGGGCTGAAACCTGAAAAAAAATCAGCCAACTCTTTTTCAACAACTACAGAGTAAATTCTCATAAAACTTCACTCACTCTTGAAATAGAGTGAATGAAAATATTGATAAAGCTGAGTGATATACTTGCATTTTCCTTATCTAAGTAAAAAATTTGTGTTTTTATTTTTTCTCCATTCAGAATAGCCTTTACTAATTAAAAGTTTGTTTTCATAGTGTCGAGCACATTTATGAGGGAATTTTATAAAATGATATTTGGAGTATCACCACTAATACTGCTAATTATTTTTGTTATTGTATTTTTTTTTTGTTTGAAACAATTGCCTAGATAATAAGGACATTATGATTAATGAACATCACAAGCAAAATAGGCAACTCTTCCTTGTTCTGGTTATTCTTTTGCAGTGATTTAGAGATATTTCAGGACTTTAGCAGTTTTGGTAGACAATAGATACAAACTGACCCATAATACCTCTTGCATCCGTGCTCCAAATCTGATATAATATTTCTGAAAAATTGAATTCTGTGGGTGATTCTGTTCCTCTGGAAACTATTGGTGTGTCACACTGAGTTGCATGGCATTTCCTGGTCCTTCTTCTAGCAGGTAAATTATGTTGACAGACTGCTGACAGTAACTTATTTTCCTGCATTTTCTTTCCTGTGTGTTTTCTATGTTTCTATTTAATAAAGCTAAATAAAAAAATATAGCGGTGCATCATAAATGAGCTGGGAAGACAGCAGTTACTTTGCTTAATAAATGGCTGCTGAGTAGATTCACAGAACAAGCTCTGTGGTAGCATTTCTTTCAAAGCAAAGACCTGAAGATTAGCGATTATTTCACTTACATATTTAACTAGTTATAACAAAATCCAACTGAAGAAGGTCTGAAAGGAAAAAGTGATTCCGAGCACTTTCTTTTCTGTTCAGTTTTTGGATCTGAAACATTCTTCCATCTTTAAACAAACAAATGCAGAAGGCTGCGAACAACCTCTTTGCAAACTGGACTGCAAGGATTAATGGATTTTTTTTTATGATGTTTTTACTCATTGCTTACACACCATAATCAACTATCTCAGTAGTCAGAAAATCCTGTTGAGCTTGCAGTTTTTCTCAGATCAAATCTTATGCTGTACCGTGCTGTGCAAATAGCTTTCCATTGAAATCTCCGGAGCTGTCAAATACAGTGGGCCAAATTCTGCTCTGAGATAAGCCCTAACAAACATCCCATATTCTTCCTCATGTCCTTCACCATCAATACAAACCCTTTTTTCAAAACCCCACAAATAAAAAAAAACCTTCATCCCCCCAAAATCATCTCTCCCCATTTAAGTGGTAGTTGAAAGCAGGGTGGGTTAAGAAAGTAGACTAAGCCAACTGGAGAACTTTAAAGAGTTACTTTAATTCAAGTTACAAACCTTTTCTCATGTGTTCCTCCAAATGAGTTTGGGAATGAGAACTGTGTAAGGATTCTGAAAGATGACTATAACTAGAATATGACAGAAGTCTCATTCACTGTTCTATGCATTAATTTGATATTTATTTTCCTCTCTTTTTGTGTGATCCTTCATGAAATGGCTAGGGAAATAAAATAATTATAAATCTATTTTCTAACTTTTTCTGTGCCAAGGCAGTTGAATTATGCTATAAGTAATTTATGGGGAGCTGTTAACACGAATAATTTTTCCCCTGTATTTTTGTCTAATGCTTTCATTTAAAACAGTATACTAATTAATCAAACTCTAAAGCATTCAAAATTAGCATTTCCATTTTTGTTTATGATGCAGTTATTAAAATTAAAGAAATAGTTTTGAATTAATGAAGTTATATTACTGAATTACATAATTGGGTTTCTGAACTATCTATTAAATAACTACAGTGGCTTTCATTATTTGACACATTTGTGAAGAATGATGAGAGCAAAATCATAGTCTCTAACTAGATTTCAGTCATGGTACTGGGGTTTTCATGGGATCAGCTGACCTGGGCCTGGAAACATTATACAATAACTTTAATATCCAGGATAAACTGAATGTGGGAATACTTTTACTCAAAGACTTAAAAAATATAAGCATGAGGGAGTATGCACAGATCCATGCACTCATTTGGATCAAATGGCATTTAACACTATGTGGTTTACAGTGGTATGATACATGCTCTTTGTCACCTAAATCTGTGCCCTCAAGTAAAATAAAAAGAAATCTCATAGATTTGCCAGGGGTTTTGGGTCAACCCACATTTGAAGGGGAAGATGAAGTTAAAAAACTGTCTTAACAAAGGTTTTGTTTGGGTTTATTGAAGAAAATGGGAAACCATTTTAAATGCTGTTTGGCTTTTATCCATCCAAATTGGCCTGTTCATTCTTGTGTCTTTATATTTTTGCATGTCTACTGTGAAGAGGGAAAATAGAACTTACAAAAATAGTTAAAAGTCAGTCTGATATTGAGAAAAAATGAGATTTATTGGCAGGAGGGAGATGTTATGAGTGAAGCAGTTGAAATAAAGCCATATGTAGCGAAGGTAAAATAAGGTAATAAAGCATGGGATGAATGGCAATAAAAAGACCAAAGATTCTGAATTTGAACAATAGAAGCAGAAGTCAAGCAGTCAGCATGTAACGGATGGAAAGAATTAGTTTAATATGCTGGCAAGAAGGAGGCTATAAATTCTGTGAAAAGAAATGGAAGTGAGCCACCATGCTGAACTGGACTACAAAACCATAGAAACGGGAGGCTTTGATGTAGATTTGATGAGGATATCCTGTGGGGCGGAGGTAGGGGAGGAGAGCTGGATGCAGGCATTTCAGAAGATGGAAATGCTGCAGAGGACTGTGCTCCCCTGATGGAATCAGCAGTGAGAGCTGTATTGGATGTGGTCATCTTGCAATCTTAATAAGCACCTCGCTGCCCTAAGAACAGCGCTTTGGTTCCCTTTTTACTTTTTATTCTGAGAGAAACTGGAGGAAATCTCAGGTGCATAATTGCCAGCCCCTGTTCACGGTTCCTGGATTCAGTCTCCGTGGCTCCAGTCATTAAAGCTCCCTTCCCACAGTTCCCTCTGTCCCATGAGCTGTGGGTGCATCCCAGTTTCCTTTGTGAGGAATTTAGTCACAGCTGTTTTTCCATTGAGGTTTGAGTTTGGAGGTGTGTCTGTTGCTTGGATGAGGCTTTTGCTGCTTGGCAAGTGTTTAACAAATGCAAGAACAGTTCTATTGCCCTTCCCAAAAGGCAATATATGGATGTACAAACACGTGGGCAGGTCAATGATGTCCCTCAACAAAGTCCTATATGCTTTTTTTCTCTCTGTCAGGATGCCTTTTAAACAATTCCACAGCAAGGCTTTCAGTGCTGTGGAAGGCACAGCTGCTCAAGTCCTGCATGCATTTCTTTCATGCTGTTATTAGCATTATTTCCTGTGGTTTACAGGCTTGTGGCTAATACTTGAAAAGACAGCACAGGCTAAATGACAGCTTTTTTTCAGTGACCAGAAATCCTGGTATATTTGTCACTGAAGACCTAGAAAGATACAGAAAGGGGAGTGTTATGCAAAGACGTGTGTATGGTAGTATTTGGAATAAAAATTTAAATACCTAATTTTTAATCAAATAGTATTATTATAGCTTTTAATATTTAAATTATATATAATTATATTTTTATATTTAAATCTATTTTAAAACTTAATATTTTATTTTTCAATGCACATTGAAGATACAATTTTTAGAAATGCTTCAGAACGTAAGTTCAAAGGCTGAATTTTCTGTATTTTTAGCTTTGGTCGCAAGATCTTGTGTTCATTACTTCCTGATTAGACCTTGTCCGAGACTTTTGAAGTTTTGGGAGAGTATTCATTTTAAACAAAAATTTAAAAAAAAAATTCAGCAGCTTTCTACAGCTACATTCCACATGTCTTGAGAATTCCACCTTTAATGTTTTGTGCTTCTCTGAACATTTACAAGTCTATTTAACCTTTATGAATGGGGAATAAATAAGTGGTTGTTGTTGTTTATCAAGGAACAGAGACAATACATCAATTTTTCTATATAAAATAAGATAAGCTTGAATTAGTCTGATTTAACCTTGCTGCAATTACCTTAAAGTAAAATCAAGACTTCAAAGAAAAGATTTATTTTGAATTTTGATGGTGCTTTTAGAGACATGATTAATCTTTATTGGCTCTTTATTGTCAGTATTTTACAGTTCTTTTTAACACCTGTGCTCAAACATGACTTTTTTTTGCACCTGCAATTATTTAGGCAGCTGTTTTTCGCCTTCAGTGAGTTGTAGGAACACTTACGTTAGAAAGAGTCTGTGTAAACACCTAAACTGAATGTATACCATGTTTTCATATACACTGATGTTAAAATTCAGAGAAACATCATTTTTTCCAATAAATAATAGGGCCCATGGAGAGTTACTCAAACAATATGAGGTAAAAGGCAATTTCTGCCATTATTTTGTAGTCCAAATTATACGCTGAAAAAAATCTAGAAAAAATGCTTCAAAGTGACATTGTAACTAAAATGACAGCTGTATATTGGTCCATATGGAATGAATGAAATTAAACAAACTCCTGGAAGAAATACATATGAATGTTCATGAAAAGGTGTTACTAAGGAATTGTAGTGGATTACAGAGATTGAGCTTCATGTCTGGGTGAAATTATCACTGTAATCATGTTTGAGAAAAGTTGTTTAATTATATTTCTTGTATTGTTTTTATAGAGACACGAGTAAAGATTAGCCATGTGTGCATTTCTTTTTAATGAATCCCGTCTTTTCAGCTTCTTGTAGCAAAAGTGAGTAACACTACATTATAAAGAAAGGATTTAGACACATTCTCCATATATCCTTCTCACTGTCTTCTGTGGCAGAACCTTGCTCCTTCCTTCTTAAAGCTTGCTATTTTTTTTATTTCTGTTGTAAACAAGTCTTTTCTATTATAGATCACTTTGAGCAGCTTCTAGGTTGTTGTTTTACTGTGTTCCTTTTTTATTTTTTTAACATCATGACATAGAAAATTACTTTTCTAGTTATTGTAAGTTACTTTTCTCAGCATCTTAACCAGAAAGTAACAAGAAAAAATGCTAACTGCAATATGGAAGAATAACTTGTAGGCCAAGTAGAATTTCAAATAGCTAGAGCTGTTTTAAAACTTGACGATCACTTGCAGTGACTTGTAGCACTACTGACTTGCTGTTCTGAATTTGGTACATCAGAGTGAAGTCTGATGTTTGGAATGTGTCTGTCTGAATTCAGTGTCCCTTTTAATTTTATTTTTATTATGTAGTGCTCAGGGGGTGCTATTTAGTTATTAAGTATCTGTGGAATTCTCCATCTAGCCTTTCAAATCTAACATAAAGCTGCCACCTCCCTACATCTAACCATAACTAGCATAACTGATTTTCTTATTTATCCACTATTTGACAAGTTTAATTTAAAACTACTTACTTTCATTCAATTAAAACACTAGAGGAAGAGAGTCTGTTGTAAGTGCCACTGTTAGGCCAACATAAATATCTTGGGAGGGGGAAAAAAGCCAAACCTCCGTACTATTTACTAGCGTAACATGCCTGACTTATGCAAATCAGTATATTTCTCAGCACTGAACTTTTTTTTGTGTAAAGAGATTTCTTTCAGCTTGCCAAAAAGCTTCCACATTTGAAAGCTCACCTTTTCTTTTTCTCATATCTATCAATTTGCCTTATTAAAAATCTTGTCTTTATTATGTGTAAGCCTTCACAGCTTATAAGTGTTCTGAACTGGTTTCTTGCTGGCTACCAGAGTAAATTGAGATGAGTTACCTGTTCCCAGCTCTTCTGGGCAGTCACACTAAAGAAAAGAAAGTCAAACAGGTTTGCCAGAGCAAGAAATGAATTAGACTTAGTGTTTGCTCTTATTGAAGCAAACACAGATACCTGCTTCCTTTCATCCAAATTAAAAGGACGTGTCCTGTTTGCTTTGGGAAAAACAGCAGACTCATTCACTTGTGGCATTTTCTGTTGTAGTCTTCACACATTTTTTTCAGAAGTACCTGTTAAGCCAGTTCGTGTCTAAAAACATTAGTTCACTCTGGCTGCACAGTAGACTTTCGGTATAGTTGTAGCAAAGAGGTTTTTTTTTTTTGTTTTTTTCTGTAGTCTCTATATTTTTAACCTGATATTTCCTTTTTCCCTGGAAAGAATCTATGATCAAAATGACAACACAGAAAAGGAGGGGCCCTTCCATATCTAGCCAAGGAGTGATCTGTTCTGTCTCTCCAGCCCTGCTGTTTCCTGTCACAGGCATCTTTTATGAAAAATCCTTTCCTTAGGATTTTTCCTCCTGAGAAGCTGAGAGGCCACAGGAGCAAACTGTAAACATTGATTATCTGCTGCTGTGGAATGCAACAGGTGGATCTGTGATTGGTCTCATGTGGTTGTTTCTAATTAATGGCCAATCACAGCCAGCTGGCTCGGACTCTCTGTCCAAGACAGAAGCTTTTGTTATCATTCCTTCTTTTTCTATTCTTAGCTAGCCTTCTGATGAAATCCTTTCTTCTATACTTTTGGTATAGTTTTAATCTAGTATATGTCATAAAATAATAAATCAAGGCTTCTGAAACATGGATTCAGATCCTTGTCTCTTCCCTCATCCTCAGACCCCTGTGAACACCGTCACAGTTTCCAGTTCACAGAGTACTTTTTGACCTTCACTTCTCTGTATTTAGAAATACATTGGATTTCTCGTTAAGATGTTCAGTGTCTCCTTGAATGCATATAAATCTATAGAACTCATGGCACCTGCAGGAAGGAATTCTGGAGCCTGAGTAACTCTTACATGAAGTACCTTCTCTGTTTACATTTTCCTTGGATGTGCAACTAGCTCATTTCAGCAGAGCCCTCCCAGGCCTAGGGAGTTGGTATTTTAACTCAGCCAAACCTTTCCCACCTCTGTCTCTCACGTGCCTGCTTGCACAGGTCAGCTATGCACTTTTTAAAGCAGATCCCCCCTTGCTGTCCTGTGCTGTCCTGTGGCTCCTTTCCCTTTTCAGTGTGGCAGGTGATGAGCTCCAGGCGTGCACAGAGAGCAGCTCCAGCTGCTCATGGATGTCCTGGCAATGACACCTGGCAAGAGGCACTTTGAAATTAACCTCCCTTGAAGCCTCTTCCCTGGGAGTGCAAGCACCAGCTGTTTCACTCCACAAACCTGCTAGTGAAAAAGGAAAACAAACCACATCTGTCTATCAGTGTATCTACACTTCCATTCCTCTGGATCAAGAAAATTTCTTAGCTCTCCATATCTGCTGCTGCATCCTTGAAAGCCTAAAATAACTCAGTAAAAGCAGCATCTTGCTGATTCCTAGTGACTGTTGGCAAAAATCACTTATCTCAGATTAGGTGACAAAAATATATAGAAAACCTAGGACTTAAAAGCACGGTATCTTTTCCACAATATTTTGGCATCTTTCTATGTATCTATAAAATAGGTGATCTCTGCAAGGGCGATTTAGCTTCATACTGAATTAAATTGTTGTGTGCTTTCCATGCTTTTATTTTCATATCTGAAATGGCTGGATGTGGTTCTCCCAGAAATATCATATCCACTTTGTTAGACTTTCCATTATCTAAATTGTCAAGTGACTAACCAGGAGTATCTGTGACCTATTTGCAGTTTCTAATAGACCAGTTTTTAATAAATATTTCCATGTTAAATCTTACAACCTTAAGAGCAGTCTCTTATTTTCCAATATTTGTAAATACTTCAGAATAACCTGATGCAGTTGAGAAGTTGTAGAACAAAAGTGTGGTCACCTATACCATTCCTGAAGAATAGAATATGTCTTGATTTAAGTGCTTATTTTAATTTAAAACTTCTAACCTTCTTGGTTTTTTTAAAGTTTTTTTTTTTTTTTGTATGCAATTGATTTGGGATACTTTTATACTTTGAAAATAACTTGTTTTCTTGATGGAGTCGATGAACAGAAAAAAATCCCGGACACAAATCAACAAAAAACAACAACAAAAACAATCAAGCCATTAGTCAAACAGATCCAAAATATTTTTGCATGGAAAGAAAAGAAAATATATATTTTATTTGCCCCCTCCTGCCTTACAAAAATTTTGTTTCCTAGCACACCTGATAGAAAAGGGCAATGCTTGTGAACACCAACATATAACTACTCTGTCTGATAAGTTAAGGGACCCAATTCACTCCTGTCTTCTTTTTCATGTCTATTTCTGTCGGAAATGCCAAGTATTCTGCTTTAGACAATGGATTTATTTTGCAGACTATTTAAACACCTGTTTGACCAAGAATATATCTTTTATCATGTCATAAAGGTGCTAGACTGCTCAAAAAGCAGACTGAACAAGTTGAAGCATCAAAACCATGCAGTTTAAGAGCATCTGTATTAAACCAGTTTAAAGCATGAGAGCCATGGCACATCATCTACACTCTTTTCTGACAATCCTTAGCAGAGGTAGTGAAAGTGTTTTTTTTCAAACTTGCCAAAATAAATTGTGTGGAAGGAAGTTAGGCTTACATTGATCTTGTAGCTTTCTAGCAGAATATGTAGGATTCTGGAGCAATTGATAAACCTGACTTCAAAAAAGTGGGAAGTAATACATGGGGAATCTCAATGAAGTTCAAAGAGAGGAAAAAAAGTAAATGCAGGATTTAAGGCTGAGCAGAGCACATATTCCCAATGGTAAATCACTTGGAACCCTGGTGTACCTTGGAATAGCACAGGCTTTTAGGGAGTTTGTGTTTCGGTTTTTTTTTTTTTTTTTCCCAGCAGATTGTCACTGATTTCCTTTCTCAGCATGGGACAGTCCTTTTGTCTGTCACTGTTCCTTGGCTTCCCACTCCTTGGGCCATATTGACAGAAATTAATGATAACTGCCCAATTCTATTTTCTAAAATCCGAAAAAAAAACCCCAAAAGTTTAAGGCATTATTCTGTCACTATTCTGTGCCATATACAGCAGTAAATTTTTCTGTTGGTCGGTTGCTTACTAAATACAGAAAATATGTGGGAAAGAGGTAATACAATTTTTTTTTTAATAATGTGAAAAGAATCATTGAATACAATATTGAAGTTATGTTGTCTGTGTGACATTATAGCTTTTCTCTGTCAATATGAGAATCATTCTCACAGAAAATACAAGCAGTCTATAGCTCTGTTTCTTAAAAAAATAAAACCAAATGCATCTCTATTTTAAAAGAGATTTATGTGGTTGTGGAAGTTGAATGTTGCTGCTACACTCCAATACATTTGTTCCTGAGGAGGAAATAAACATATTGTGTTAGAGAAAGAAGAGTCTGTGAAGGATACAGGCAGCAGATTAAAGACAAGGGAGATGGCACGTTATTTAAAATAATGCTGAATTATTGCATCAATTGGTGAGTACGGTTTTAAGTTTGAATGAGAGATTAAAAAAAATAATAAAATAGAAATATCTGGTTTCTCAGCTTAAAACAAGACATCAAAGTTTCAAAATAAATTAATTCTGTACTTTTACAGTATGAGGAAAACAGCTCTGTATTACTCTGAGACAGTAGCCTTTGAAGTATGTGCTGAAATACTGAGATTCTAACATACTTCATCTCTACAGCAGATTATAGTTGCTTTTTTCCTATCACTTTTCAGACCTTTGTGGTGCCTGTAGCTCCACTTGCAATTTTGTATCATCTATTAGATTTCTTTTACATGGACTGGATCTTGTCAGTAAAGCTGCTTCATTTGAAGATTTTTAAGTGAAATTCCTGTCAGAATAAACAGGTCACCCAATATAAATTAATCACAGGTTAAAATTCAGTAAAAGGTATGTGAATAATAAAACTAATTGTAAATACACATCTATTTGGTAACAACAATGCCAACTTCTTTTCCAACCCTAGCAAAAATTAGGTTCCTATTTGAAATCAGTAAATCAGTTACTATACCAAGCTGAAAATTGTGAAAGATACAGAGACAATAGACTTGCATATTTTACCTTCAAAATACATAAGATATTGTTTTGATATTGTCACTCACTCTTGGATAGAGGAACTTATTTTATTTGAACTTCTTCAGTAAAGAAAATTCCAACACATCTACCAAAACAGATTAAATAGCTTGTTTGGTAGAATTAAAAACTGCTTAAAAATAGAGTAGGAAAGGTTTTATTTAATTCTAGCCACACTTAGTAAGCTTTTACATTTACATTGCCATGCAGTTACCTATATGGGGATAGACAATATTAAACCAGAATTGCTTGTTCTGGCTATAGTGCTAGAAACATGTTTTGATTTGGACTGTCTAATCTAGATGAAAACAGGACTTCAGAGACAGAATGTCTAATACTTATTTATGGCAAAATAACATAAGGAAAGAACAAAGCATAATTAAAAAAAACATTACTATTAATCAGCTTTATCCAATGTGCAGCAGCAAATATCCCTTGATACCTTTGAGCAGAACTGAAGAAATTCAGGCACACAACCAAAAATCAGTTAACAATTATCTCTATTAACACTATGACAGAGGAATTATCTTTTAGCTCACTATTCTTTCTATCCTAGATACCAAAAGGAGGCAATTTAAAAGCACTTTGTGTGGTTTTATAAACAACTAATCTTACCTACTAAAGGCACATCCATTACCTGTGTTCCCTGCTTGCTCTCTGGCAAAAAAAAATCAGGTTATAAGGTGAGCTTAAGCAGTATCTGGCAGTTCTTCAAGGTAAATAAGTATGCTGGTTGAATTTGACTGTTGATCTGTACGTGAAAGTAATATTATTTTCAAGATATTAAAAACTGCTGGCTACTAAAGTGATGAAACAGGTGGTTACAGGTAGAAAAATGTCAGAGTGGGAAAAAAATGGGAGAAAATTAATTGGAAGAAGGGTAAGCTTGGCAGAAATAAGTAATCCTATTTAAGACTTCTGTATCTGCAGGGCTGCAAAACTCCTTTTGTTGCAGTAGGTGCACCAGGAGGGCACGGAAGGATTGTAATAATCACCTTGACTGACTAAATAGATTTGGTGAATCTTCCAGAGGATGGAGTGATTTAAGAGTCTCACAGGTCTTCTCTCTAAGCATTTTATCCTGAGTACTGCAGGAGGTGGGGAGTAATCAAAAAGGTTAAGAACAAAAATAGGAACAGGTTTCCCTTTATGTTTATTTGCATAGGTGTAGGGATTTTGTTTATTCTTTATGGGGTTTTTAACATATATATATTGCACGAATGGGCTGAAATTCTGCCCTACAAATTAAAACTTAAAATGGGATCTAAAGACCTTTACAAAAGTTACCTGATACAAATAAAATCCTGATATTAATTGTCTGATTTCCAATTGGAGTTATAATTACTTTAAATGGAGCCTTGCTCTACCAGCACTGCTGCATAATTAATTTCACTTGTGGCTGAAATGTTCTCCTTGATAAGGCTTCTTGATGAGTAACTTCTACTTTTAGGCTTAACAACAATGAAAAAAACCAAAAAACTCCTAAACATCTCCCCCCCTCAAAAAAAAAAAAAACCCAGAATCCAAAGAAGCTATCTATTAGGTGTCCAGCCATCTTACAGAGTTTTTGTCCATTAGCAAAGAAATACTATTCTTATTATTGAAATCTTCTTACAGTTGAAATTTTGGCATTAAACTTCATATATCCCAAGTTTCCTCTGACTACGAATGAAACTTTCAAAGTTGACGTTTGAACTTCTGCTTCTTTTAAGGTTAGTGATAAAAATTAAGGAGCTAAAAGCAATGTGATCTTAAGTGATAAAGTAATGATGAGTTTAAAGGAGGAAGCAGACCATTGCTGACTTCTGGGTCATCTGCTTTCTGTTTTCTTATTGCAAGTGTCAAAAATGTTAAGAAAAGTATTTCAAAAGTATTTTATTCCAGGCTTAGATGATTATAAGATGAAATTTATATCTAGGACAATTCAGACCTGTCTTTTAAAAAAGCTTTAATTTTTATCAGATTCTCGTGTGTGTGTGTCATGTCTCCCCACCATTTTAGTTTGTGGTTTTTTTGTGGGGTGTGATATATATTCCAGAAATGTCTGCCACTGATCTGAAAACTAGTCACTCTTCTAAAGAGTTATTTCTTCTATTTGGTATTATTTAGGTATGAAAAATCTAAAAAGACACCTAATTGGAGCTGTGTGACAATGACATTGATAACAGTGTCTATTTGGGTCTTGGAGTCACTTGGGACATAATTCTGCAGCTCTTTTGCTCTTATTTGTTGCTCTCTACGTCAGACATTCATTATTTTGAATTTTATTTTAATTCCTTCAATCTACCAGCACTGGGATTCCAGGGTTTCTTAGCCAGTTTCTCCATTTGTTCTACTGTTAGATTCTCAGGGCACAGGTAATTTGGACTGATGATAAACAGGTTCTTTTTCTTGGTGATAAATACTAAGTAACTTGTTTTCCTCTACATAACTTTGATAACAAGTAATCTGTCTTTATCCTGATTTTATTTTCCTTAGGAGAATCTGTTTTGACATATATGTAGGTAAGGTGGGAAGCAAAGATGGTAATAGAAGGTGAAGGTAGGGAAAAATTCTATAGAAATTGTCTTTTATAAATGGATTACCAGAACTCTTTGGGAATTCATCGGCACTAAATTTCATTTGAATGTAAATAGGGTTAGGGATAAAATTTCCAAGTTCTCAGAATAACACAGGTAGGCCTTAGAAAACACGAGAAATTAAATGCTACTAAAAAAATCTAGGAAAACAACCGTGTCTAACCTTCTCTGAGCCTGTGTTCGATCAATACATTACACTTTTGCCCTGGTGAAACATGCGAGTTGCATTCAGAGATGCCTATGTAAAGAGCAGTGACACGTCCCTGATGCCCTGCTGGCTGCGTAGCCCCTTGGCTCATCGCTGTTGTCACACTCCAGGAGCAGAGCAGCACCAGTGTGGTGAGCGTTATAGGCTGTATCCGTAACACCAGGGGGGCTGGGATCCCACAGCCTGCCAGTCCACTATTCACACTAATGTTTGCCTCCACTGCAACTTGAGGGAAAAGGGAATTGTGTGGTTTAGTTACAGTTGTGGTATTTCTGCTGGATGTTTGCTGTTTTCTGCTCCACTTGCTTGCATGGGGCACCCACCTTTGAGTGCCTGCCTCCCACTGCAGCTGCTGCAGAGCTTGCACAGCTCTCTGAGGCATGGTCCACATTTGTTCAGTGCGAATCTTTTCATCCTAGCAAGAATTTCTCTGTGGAAAAGAGGACAAAATAAGCCTCACGTCAGCTTCAATGACATTTTAAAAATAAGCATCACAGGCAGATTTCTGTATTATATTAAATATGCATGTATGTCAAAATGAAAAGTTTATGTAAAAAAAACCACCAGTTTTTGATCATCTGCTATTCTCCCTCTTCCTTAAAATTCACTTCACAGGGAGTGTCGGGGGAAGGGCTCTTTTGGTGTTCTGCTTTTGAAACAGACTGTTCTCAGTGTTCGTCTGTTCCCACAGAACTAAAAATCAATTTCTTGATTATCACTGAACTATGGCAATTTTAAGGCTGCTAGGTTATGCAAGCAAATATTCTGTTTGCTAACTTGGTGGTTTTCACCATTGTCCAAATGTAAGTGCACATTCTTGCTGATTGGGCTCTCACTTTTCACAGAATACTCATAAATAGAGCATCTAAGTTTTTTTTGTTTGTTTCTAAGTTTCTTGTCATATATTTGTTGCATCACAGAACAACTCAGGTTCGAACCTGTGAGATCTTGAGGTTTGAGACCTTGAGAGCAAATTCTTGCTCAAAGCGAGGAGAGCTACAAAGTCAGACGAGGTTGTTCAGGACCTTTTCTGGCTGAGTTTCAAACCTCTGAGCACTGAGACTACACAACTTCTCTGGGCAGCCTGGGCCATCTCCCACCCATCCTGCTTGGAGGAAAAGCTTCTCCTTCTCTTGTTTGAATTCTCTTTTTTCAATATCTGCCCCTTTTGTCTCCTGCTCCCACCTTGCACAGCTCAGTCTCCCCAGCAACCACCCCAGAAGCATGAGGAGGCTGACATGCGGTCTGAATCTTGAATAGTCCTCTTCTTTTCCCTTTCCACTTCCTTCAGCATAAGTTTGGGTTTTTTTCTCCTCTTAATCACTTTCTAAGAACTTAATCTTTGAGGTTTTCACGTGGCCACCTATGGGAGAAAGACCAGAGGTGTTCTGTGCATGCCTAATTGACATCTTCAAAGAACTCGCACATTAATATACTCGCATATTTAAAAAATCCTCTTTAATTCCACTTAAATTCTTCATAAAAACCACCATTATGGTTTTTGCTTGTTTTTTTTTTTGTTTGTTTGTTTTTGGTTTTTTGTTTTTTTTTTTTATTACAAGAAAATCGTTTTTGCAAACTTTTCAGGTATCTCTAACTTCTGGTTTTGTGTAAAAACTTCATAAATTAAAAAAAAGTTAAAGGTGAAGAGAAGGCTCACATGAGATATGATCAAATACACAAGAACTCTTTAGCCTGGGGAGTTGAAAGGAAAATCAGTAATATTGGGTTTGGTTTTTTTTTCCCACTTGTAACTGATATGGGGACAACAGGAAGAATACAATTGGGCATTTTAGGGAGATCTATCAGGGTATGAATGTTAAAATTTTTCACTAATTACAATATAACTTTCCAGATTCCTCTCAGTCTTTATATCATTTGAGAAATGTTTTGGCTTAGACATCCCCCAGCCCCAAGTTATTTGCAAAAAATATTTGGAGAAGGGCTGTACAAATCTGTGGATTATCCATTCTCTGTTACTTATGTATGAAACCTCAGTGTTTACCTTTCTTAATCTACCTAACTTGTGAAATAGAACTCCAATATTCTGTTGTACTACTGAAGATATGAAATGACAAGTTAAATGTCTCAGAATCTGACAGCACTGCATCAATATTCCATAAACCAAAAAAAAAAAACCACAACCAACAAATCTTGTAAACTCACCAAAAATTACCCCATTTTCCTTTCCTAAGACCTACATTCCACTTATTCATGCTGATTGGCATTAATTATCACTCCTTAAAAGTGTGTCAGTTTTTTATATCTTTATTCCTCCTGTGTTGGATTTATCTGTGGTTTATGTCAGCCTGCCAAGTTTTCCAGTTATCTGGAATATTCTGTTTACCACAAAAGTAATAACAGAACAGGAGCTTCCTTTCTGTTGTCTGAGACACTGGCTGGGTGCCAAGAGATTCAGGTCCAGGGATTTGAAATTTTTTTACCGTAACTTTTCCCTAATAAGTCATGTAGCTGTTTTCTAAACAAGTTTTTTTTTACTCATATGAGACAGACATCTTTATTTTCTTCAAATGGTTCTGCTAGTTCCTTCTCATGATGTACTGTGGCTTTCTTGGGGGGTATGTCATTAAGGTCTCCTTGTTCAAGTAAAATTTCTCTAGGATATAGCTAATATCAGCTTTTTACTGATGTCATCTATCTTTGTGGAAAGCTTTTATCTACTTACTTTTTTTTTTTCAAACCTCATGTAACTTGCTGTCATTCAAAAGAATGGGAGTTATCTAGAACTCCATGATGAGGTTTTATTACACATTTGCTAACTATTATACAGATTTGGTTTTATTGTGTTTTTTTAAATTTAATTTAAATCATAATAACATTTACTTCAGAGAAAAATTACTCTCTCAAGCATGAAAATATATTGCATTTATAGCAATAGATGTAATTGTTTCATGAACTATTGCAGTACTAACTCTTCATCTGGGGCTCAGTTACTTGTTTTCTTCCAAAGTTATGCCTTGTTATGTTAAATAGAAAACGAGAGTGGAAGAAAATTCAGAAATTCCTAAATCATGCTGGTTTCTCTATTGAGAGGGATCCCAGAAGGGAAGCGAGAAGGCTCCACAATGAGGTGAAAGAAACAAATCAGTATGTAGCCTTCTATAGAAGGAATAGAAAATGAGAAAGTCTAAAAGGAGCAAAATACTGAGAACCTACAAAACAGTGTGACTGTCTCAATGACATTTAAAATAGATTTCTAAAGCCTCCCAAGTAGGGAATTGAAATGTTACCTTGAATTTTAAGCAGTGCATATTTATGTTGAGGAAACAATGATCACAATAAAACAAGTTTAATAATGGATTTGTTCCTTAAACTGCTTGAGATAAGCAATAGCACAATGCTATAATACTGTTGTGTATTAGTTGTAACCATACTGTTACAGAGATGTTGTTCTTCCTCCCAGTTTATTAGAGGTGCTATGTTTGAGTGACACTAAAAATAGAAGAGAATTGCTGTTTAAAAGAATGCTAAAATATGGCTTCTCACTCTGTTCCTCCAAAGTTTTAGTGAAGCAGTGCTGCTCTTGTGAAAAACAGCTGTTTCTGACCTTAACACTTTTATTTTAAGAGCTTATGTTTTAAGCTTTCAAAGCCATAAACTAAGCCTTTTAAATATAGACATCATTTGGAAGTAGCAAGCTAGAACAAGGTCTTGCTACTCTGACTTTAAAATTTATTTTTTTAAGGAACACCCTAATGAGCGACATAAATTTGCTGCAGACTTCCCTACAGCTCATTTGCTTTGCATCAGTGAAGAATTTGGTCAGGTCCTCTGAGGATGCAAGGCATGTGCCTTTGTTGGTGTGTAGTCAGCCTTCACCATCCTCCAGGTGT
Source organism: Diglossa brunneiventris (assembly GCA_019023105.1). NCBI lineage: Eukaryota > Metazoa > Chordata > Aves > Passeriformes > Thraupidae > Diglossa > Diglossa brunneiventris. The sequence goes on along the minus strand of CM032352.1, from coordinate 109,689,572 downwards.
GCCCAGCACTGCACATAACAAACCATATGCTCTTTGTAACTATTGTTCCAGCAGTGGATGAGTCCCTGGATTTGAGGAAGGCTGATAAGTTTAGAGAAATCTTGACATTAAAATCAGCAAAAATACAGAAAAATAGATGAAGTTCTTCAGGGATCTTACAAGGTGGTTTTCTGTTTCTCTTTTTGGGTTTTTTTTTTCCTCCCCTGCTTTAATTTAAACTGATTTTTTTTCTGCAAATCTGCTGTGCTTTAACTGAGATATACTTGTAAGCCTTGCTCCATAAAGTGTCAGGCAGTAATACTGGTTCAGAAATAAATTGGCCTGTAATGGGAATGTCCATACCATAATCATACACAAGGAGACACAAGGATAATCGTCTGAGCTCATCCAGAAGTAGATTTTCAAGTTTATTTGTTTTCTGTAGTAACAAATTTGAAACTAGAGCTACTTGGAGTGCCATTCACATATCACCAGTCCTAGAGCCTAACCTGGCATCAGAATGTCTTCAAAGAAGGTGAGTACATGATTCATGACTGCACCTGAATTCTTCATTCCTAACACCTCACAGCTTGGGGCATGTCGGACTCCACAAATTAAACAGGTAGTCTTGATCTGTTCCAGGCTGGTACACCTGCAGCAATAGCACCTGGTGCACAGAAAAGTGGCACTGGGGATTCATTAGGTGGCATTTTCCTTCTGAAGCAGCGTTGATTAACTCCATATTATGCTAATGAACTGCTGGAAGCGCTATCAGCCAGCAGGATGGGGAATGGGCAGGTACAGGAGCTGTAAGGATAGTGTGAGCTTTCAGGTTTTGATCAAGTTCTTCTTAGTGAAAGGTTTACTGATGGAGGTTTTTGCTTTTGGTGTTTGTTTGTGTTTTTCTTTTTTGCCCTCTGTGGTTCTTTAGTATTGTGTTCAACTGTTTTATATTTTATAATAAGTTATGTCACAAAAAAATAAAGCAGCTTGTACTGAAATACGCTAAACAATATTGTAATGTTTTGCTCTGCTTTAGCCACTGATTTAGCTTTACTTTGCTAGAGGGCACGTCAGCTATTATATGCATTTCAGATTTGCTGGGAGGGGAACGTTAGAAGAAAAGTCATCCTTAACCTCAAACCATAATTATGGCTCCACATTGTACAGACAGTCTTCCTCCCCAAATCTCCTGCTCACCCAAAGCCCCATGGACCCTGGGAGGGTTGTGCATTATTGATGTCCACGTTAATCAGTTTGTTGTACCAGAACTACTGAAGGTTTTATTCTTAGTTTTGCAATAAATGTGCAGCAGTGTTTTCCAAGCCCAGTGAGGTTGTCTAAAAGAATCAGGCCCTTTCCCTCAGCTCTGTTTAGCTCCAGTAAAATTTCCAGCCTCTCCTGGTGTTCCTGGCTAATTACACATTAACAAGAAAGTTGCATGTATCTTCTCTTTCTCTCCTATGTGCAGACAGTGTTGTATAGTGAATACTACAGCCAAGTAGAAGTCTGAAGGTCAGACTTTATAATTAGCTTATAAAAATAGCATTGGCTTATGTTAATCATAGAACCACAGAATCACAAAATCATTAATGTTGGAAAAGACCTTTAAGATCATCAAGTACAACCTTTTTGTTAAGGAAAAGCCAGTCTCACTTTGAGGATGGCATCAGATTCCTATTGTATGAAACAAAAAATCCTCAAAGACTCCCAAATGGTGATACATCTATTTAAGTCTGGTTATATTTTAAAATCTGTGTTTTAAATTGGTAAAGGAGTTAATATAATTCTGTTTGTGTACTTGAATAAATGACAAATTGGATTAATTTATATCAAACAGGGGAGATTTTGTTTTACTTCAAATCCAGAGAATTTAATGACATTACAGGAAAAAAAAACCCAAATCTTAAAAACCGTAATGGGAGGTCTTTTTTGTCAATGCTTCATTCTGATATAAATTTAAAACCTCAGTGCAGTCCTCCAATTTTTATGTCTTCTTGCCGTCTTGGTCATATGAAGGATTGATGATATTTGAGATTTACTGAGGTGACCAAAGGAAGAATAAAATGTTTGGACCTTGAAGGGAATGGCAGTTGTGGAGAAATCTGCTTTGAGCCCTAAACTGAAAGAGCACATTTTCTGAATTTTATATGTAGGGGAGAGATGAAGGGGACTATTTCTTTTATATCTGTGATAAACTCTGGTTTAATGTTTACTTTATTATTTGTTCATTTGTTTGTTTTAAAGGTGATGGGAGAAAGTGTAGAGAACAAACCCAACACATAATAAGATACACATGATAATCTGCATTAAATTATTTTCCAAGTTGAAGAAATGAGTTAGTTCTGAAGGAAAATAATTTCTTTTCCTATTAACTCTGTTAATATTAACACTTAAAACCTGTTAAAACTAAAAAAAAAAAAAAGAAACAAAGCAAAGTTAAAAAACATACAACCACTCTTAAAAAGAGTACCTGTACAGTTTAGGACATTTTTTTGTTTTGTTTCCCATATTAATTTGAAAGGTAGATTGGCATATCAGATAAAAATGGATGTCAAACATCTGTAAAAAGTGATTCTATAATAGAAACAAAAATGAAAGGTATTAATGCCTTTACATTCAAAGCACCTCAAAAGAAGGGGGAAGACAATTACAAGTTTATGTCACAAAATGAAGGTGTGATTTGTAATTTCAGACAAATTTTAATACATTTTCTTTTTGGGCAGGAGGAGCATTTATTTAACAATTGAAATCAGTGTAGTCTTGGCTGTTAGCTCAGAATAGAAGTTCTTTCTCTGAGTTTTTGGGTACATGGATATTGCAGCACATGGATGAGGGATTTCTAAAAAATAGAATTAATAGGATTGAAACAGTGAAGCTGTAACAGTTTTCAGGGACTCAAACTTTGTGTTCTGTGGCGACACAGATTTAAGAATGGTATTTTCTTTTAAAGTTGCTGTATGCAATGAATGTGTACCTGAAAGCATATTCCTGATAGGAATGGTTGGTAGGAATGGTTGAATAAGGCTCTACCTTTAGGAGAACCTATTTCTGCTGATCTCACTCTCTTGAGTTTATTCTAAGTAGTGGATCTGTTACTTAGCTTTTTAAAAAGTGGAAGAGCTTGCTTTACTTTGCCTTGTTTGAAGTATTTGTTATTGCATAGAAACACATGATACAGACTTGCCTGGATTGAATGCCTCTTGGAAACTGCATTTTTCATTAGTGAATTTTCCATGAGGTGATATTTCATGAGCTCCGAGCTCATCAGTGAGAAACAGCAACATGGGAAAACATTGTTTTGCACAGATTTCCCAGTGTACAAAGAGAATCTGGTCAAACTTGGCCCAATCACTGAAATGTCAGCCTTGCAATGCCAGAAAACATCATATTTCTACTTTGCTGTCCTGTGATCACAGCTCCACATGTACAATTACGGGGAGTTGTAGATCAGGAAGAACAACTGGAAATAAAGTTTCCAGCCTGTATTTGGTAGTTTGAATGCTCTCTTGGTTCACATAGTGGAATACATTGAGAAATCAGCTGTGGAACTATGGAACCTTCCCAGTTGTTGAGAACAACTTCCCAACAGAGGTCCAGTGGGTAGTAGTTTGAACAGTTCTCAGAGTCTGCTTGAAATAGGTACAAAGCAAACTAAACTCATTATTCATCACCCAAATGTTTAAGTTGGTTTTGAGTTCATTCCTGGGGAAGGAGGGAATTGTTTTATGCAGAGATCAGATGTAAACATGGAAAGATCACTTCTTTGGTTTGCTTTGATGGTTTTTCTATGCCTCCTTTTCGCACATATTTGCAGTGCTTGCCCTCAGCTCTGAGTGTACCCCTACCCAGTGAGATCAGTTCTAAGAGGACTCCTCAGAGCACTGGATACACTACTTGTTACTGATGAGAACCTGCTGTCAAAATCCCTGCATGCAAATGTCTCTTAGCTGACGTTTTTCTTCTGTTTAGGTTTGGGATTTGGAGTTCTTTGTGGTTTTGCTCTTTGCCAAAAAAGATTGTGAATCCTGTTGTGCTGGTGACATGAAGAGCACTGGTCAAAACGGGTCAGCCCAGTCAAGTAAGCAGAGACACTTGATGCTCTTTTCTGCCTGTGTGCTTGTGTTGAGCTTAATTTTTGCCTTTTTTTTTTGTTTTGTTTTGTTTTGTTTTTATTTTAATTGTTCTCTGGCAGCTGCAGTGAATTTGTTCTTGTACTGGCTGGAGGATATTTCCAGTTTTGTTTTTATAAGCTCTCTAATAATCTACCACTAGTCTCTGTTGCAGGTGAGTTAAAAAGTGCTCAAATTCCTTTTGCTTTTTTTGCAAGGTGCTACCAATCAAATACTTGTACATGATTTATTAGACATTGCAACAAATAGGTGTCACAAAACAGCTTTATCATGATGTCAGTGTGCCATTCCAGTTTTACTGCCATTATTTTCTCTTGTGGAGAAGAGAAGAGGAGCTGCTTTGGAGTTACTTACAGGTCAGTTATCTATTAAACAAGTTTTAAGATCTTGATATCTGTATGCCCTTTCTCTAAGAGGGGGATTGAAAGAGAAAGCTGCAATTTAAAATTATGCCTGTCAGTATTGATATTCAAGGAACTGAAACAGAAGTTTTTTTCTAAAAAAGCAAACCTCTGTGGGAAGTCCCAAGCCTTTAACCATTCACTTATGATCTTATTTGTAGTATAAATGTCATAAGATGTACATAGGTCTTTTCTGCAGATCACTGAATTGATGTTTGGGGTTTTTTTAAGTGAAAAAGAATAGTGAGAGCAATTTGTTAATAGGGGCACTACAGTTTCTCTTGCTATACAGCAACCATAGAAGAGGCAAGGCAGACATCTACAAGAATTATTTCAGCTATAATGCTGATAAACTGTTGGACAGTTTAGTTTCAGATGGAAATTCAGGATATTTTATACATGTCATCATACAAGTTCTGTGAGGTGAATACAAATGTTAGCCCCTTACTAGGAAAGGTGCAAAAATCTTAAACACCTTGGGAAAAAAAAAACCAACAAGAATTTTCATCTGCTTATTGCAAACTCTTATCACTTCAGCTAATGTGAGGCTGTTCAATAATTTATGCAGCTGACCTAATTTGTCATACAAAGATTGCATTAATAAACAAGCTCAGCTGTGTAGGGCTCCAGGCAGGGCTCCTTTAGGAGTGGATATGTTTGAAAAGAAGGCAATAGTTTTATTTATCAGTCATTCTCTCCCCTACTGGGAAGTTTCAAATTTTGGCAGTGTAAAATTTCTACGTGTAAAAACCACCTACTTTGTCTAAACTCATCAGTTTTTCTTCTCTCACCTTGCAGTGTCTATTCTCTGTGCTCAAAAATTGCTTCTTTAGATTTTTCACAGTAGTTTTAATGAACAATGAAATTTTAAATAGGTGGGCGAGGCACTGGCCAAGTTAATTCCAGATAGTGACTCCAGATATTCACTTTAGAATAAACCTAGATACGAATTTTACACAAATCAGGAAGCATGTTTTCAAAAAAGTGACCTTAGTAAGAATATTTCTAAATAAAGATTAATCTGAGGGGGTTTTATTTGTGGGTGGGTGGGAGTGTGTGTGTGTGTTTTGCTTTGTTTTACTTTTGTTTGGTTTGAGGGGCTTTTTTCTGGGTTTTTGTGTTTTGTTGGTCGTTTGTTTTGGTTTTTTGGGGTTTTTGTTGTTGTTTCTGTGGTTTTCAGTAGTGGTGGTTGTGTGAGGTTTTTTGTTGGGGTTTTTGTTGGGGTTTTTGTTGGGGTTTTTGTTGGGGTTTTTGTTAGGGTTTTTTGGTTTTTTTTTTTTTTATTTTGGTAATGGCCAAATTTGGGTAAATTCTTAGGTACTTATACAGCTAGAGGCAGAATTTTGCATTCTTCTGCTGAGGTACTTTCTGTCCATTGTTTTGGTTCATATTTTCATCCTGAAAAAATATCACAGCCCTACTTGCAAAGGACAGTAAATCTCTCAATAAATCCTGAAAATAAATCTTGCCCGGTTTAAGAAGTTTCTAAGCCTGAGTGACTCCTTAATGTTGGATTCTTTGTCTGAAATGAAATGTTTTAATGGATTTTGAGAACATATCTAAACAAATATTGTTGCAGGTTGCAGAGATGTGAAATCTTATTAGGAACAAATTCTAAAGGGGTTGTGCATCACAAAATGAAAAATTAAAACAGAGAAAATTCACTGCTGCTAATGGAAGAGTGGTTGTGCTACATGCAGTATTTCCTACTCCTCCACATTGTGCCACATTAAATATATTTATTTCAGGTATTTCTAAGAGCTCCACCACCAAAATGTTAAAATGTCAAATTTTCCCAAATACATGCCATGGAATATATGAGATTAGAATATTATTTCACATAAAAGTTGTTATTCCAAAAGAGGATATTATTTTAGGACTTTTCTTTTCCGTATGTTTTAAGTTTTCCAGTTCTGTGTCCACATGTAATTGGCTATTCCAGTGTTCAGAAAGAAGTTCTTAGTGAGGATACAAAATAAAATTCTTAATAGTCTTCAAATTATTGGAGGTTTTTAGTAAATTTAAAAGGTTCTTATGAGAGTGGCATTTATATGCACAGCAAACAGGCCAATGCACCTGATATTCAGTACAGGTGTGTAACAACATGCAATATTTAGCACATTGGAAATTGGCAGGGGATTTCTATGCCAAATTTACACCTAGAAAATTCATCCAAACTGGAGCAGCTTAAGTTGTTAAGCATTAATCAAGTGGCTCCATAGTGACAGGTGTGTACTGAAGGTATTAATTCATAGAGGAAAATTAGCTATTGTTTCATGGGAGTAAAAATACATGGTGGAGGCAAGGTAGACAAAACTCCTTTGAATCAGAAACCTTTTCCTTGGGGAGAGGAAAATAGAAAAACTGAGGAACATTGGATCACGAAAGTGATTTATAGTATTTAAGTGTTTGGCTGGTAACTGTAATGGAAGAACTTTATAAATTAATCTGTAACAACAAGAAACAGTCCTGGCAATTTTGCTGCCCTTGGGGGGTTCAGAAGATCAAATGAGGGTAAGCCAGAGTACCCACTACACAGAGTGCAAAGTCCTTGAATGGTCTTACCCTTGGCTGCCTGAAAGAAATGTTCATTTCTCCAAACCTTTAGATAATCTCAAAAAGAAAAACCTAGAACACCACATGGATATCTAGAAATAAAATCAGTCTGTTGTGTCTAAAAACTACTTTTTATGTGTGGCATTAAGGTTGGTGGACATGCCATAACCAGTTGCTTTTTCCTGCAGAGTTAATGATCCACCATCTCTACTAGTTGTCTTCTCCGTGGTTCTTCTATCAGCAGATGTCTGGAGAAGGAAGGCCTTGCTTTCTCTCTACACTTGCTACTGGTCTTGGACTTCATTTTTCCAAAGTTTCCTGTTGCTAACATCAGGTCAGTTTGTGCCAATGTCTGTAACTGTCAGTGAATAAGAATACAAATTTGGGCGTGAATGTGTTATGACTCAATAGATATACCTGATTCTAGTTCACCACGTTGATGTATTTCCTCTTCATATATTTCTAGATCTATAAAATGTAAAATTGCTCAAAAAAAAAGTCTCATGATCTACTACCAGCTGATTAATAATCCTCCTATCTTTAAGGGGAAAATGATCAATTTTAGACCAAATGTATTATTTAATGGGGAAAAAAAAAACAAGTGAAATAAGATGGATTTATCTGCTTGATGAAGACAGAGTCTTCTCATGGATCAAAGATGGATGTTTTTGATAAGTGATTCTGGAATGACAACTGTCATCTGAAGAGTTTGCATTTGAGACTGTTGCTTGATGGAAAAGACTTTTTTAACAAGGAAATATTCTTCCTTTTGTCAGGTTATTCAGTTTCATTTCATTGGACACTTTCATTTGGTAATTTACTGGTCTTTCATTGTCTTATTCCCTCCATAAATCCTGAGTGAAGTTATAGATCTGTCTGGTGCTAACAACAGCTCAGCTAGTATATAGTGTACAATTTTGCAGATGAATGTCTAAAATCAAATTCCTAGAAACACAACAGATATTTAAATTTTAAATGTATGAACAAAGAAATGAGGTAGCCTGCACGATGAGGAAGGTGTTAGGTTTGCTGTTCCTGGAGAGGAGACTTGGGAGTACCTCTTCATGGTACTTAAAAGTCAAATACAAAGCTGATGGAGTCTTCATGGAGAAAACAAGGAGTGATGTGTACAAGTTTCACCAAGTAGAGTTTTTTTTTTCCTCAACGCAAGAAATAATATTTGTGCAGTAAGAACTCATCCACTGGAACAACCACTTCAGGGGCATGGATGAGTCCTCATTGCTGGAGGTTTCCAAGCTGTAGATGAGCAGATAATCTCATTTACATTCCTTTTCCCATGAGGTTGGACCAGATGACTTTTTGAGGTCACTGCAAACCTAGACTGTTGTATGGTATATGAGAGACAGAAAAGAGGAATTAAGAAAGCTGATTCCCAAACTAGATGTTTTTTGGTTGTGTGCACGTGGAGGCAGTTTTCTTATTTAAAAAAATAGTTGGATAAAGGTAAGACAGATTATTGCATCTTCAGATGTTCTTCAGGGATATTCATTACAATTTATAGTGAGCTCAGAAATTTGGATTTAGAGAGGAATTGCACCAATCTAAAATATCACCCCCCCCAAAAAAAAACCAAAGCCCTTAAATTTTATGAAAGTGTTCTATAAATTAGACTATCAAATACAAGAATGAGAAGAAAATCAGCAATATTCAATTTTAGTACAAAAGAGAATGAAATACAGTTTAGTTTTTAACTTATGTTCTTTACTTCTAAATCAAAGGACAATAAGCAAAGTGGGACTTAATGTAAGAGAGTTAATTTTATATTTATGTACATAAATCATTATCAAAGAAATTTCAGTCATAAAGTGCTGTGATCTGGTTAAATTCTGTATATAAGATATTCTAAAGTAGACTATTCTAAAGTCTTTGCTCAAAACATTTGGTTACACCAGGTCTTATATGGATGCTCCCACAGGACTCTGAAAAAAGCTAATGGGAAGAACTGTAAAAAGTAGTAACCCTGTCAGCACAATTGATGGGCCATCTACTTCTCTCATCAACACATGCACAGGGAGTTTTATTGCAGAGGGGAAAAAACAAGTAAACCAAATCAAACAAAAATCTTGTGATTCTTAAAAAAACCCCAAATATTGTGTATTTTATGGCACACAAAAGCAGTAGGTACTCACACAGGTCTCTGCTTTCACATACCTCAAATGTAATATTTTTCTCACAGTCTGCCTGCACTCTTATGTGGTATTAACCCATGTCCCTGGTCTGTTTTTACCACTGGGCTTTCCCATCCAACTGAAACACATTGAGAGTCCATAAATTACAGAAGAAAGGCTGGTGTATGCTCTTTACACAAACTTTATTTCTGGGCCCAGTGGGGATATCTAAGAAAAAAATATAGCTATAAAATACTTTTATTCAGTACATGGTTATGCCATCCTAAAGTTTTCTCTAAAGAAAAAAAAAAGAACAAAAACACTTAAAAGTCATTTACTGACTGAAAGGTGTATGATGGTTAAATACAATCCTTAAAGCATAATTTTTCTTTTTAAGCTTAGCCAAGTTCTTGGTAATTTTTTCTCACTGCTGTGTAAGCCTGAATACAGTACAAGTATGCTACAAATATTTACATTAATCCAAAATATGTGTATGCTCTTTGGTCTTGTTCTCAGTGCTAGGCCAAATATTTCAAATAATTGATTTAGTGTTTACATGTGAAGTCCTAGAACAAGAACCTTCAGGTTTTGAAGTCAAACATTAAAGTTAGAAAGAAGCCATAATTAAAGTCACCATTCATTTCTCTTGCGGTGTCATTTTTGTTATTCATTGCTGTGGCCATTAATTACATCATAATTTACTGTAAACCTCTCTATGAAACCTTAGCACTCACCACTGCTCAGGGGAGAGAGCATTTACTGAATGGGGAACTACTAAATGATTCTTCATTATGCTCCTCATTAAGTAGTGGTGCTGTATTTTTTTACACACCATTGAATTGCTGCACTTTATACAGAATTATTAATTTCCCTCATGGGGTTTCTTTGGTGTTTATCATCATGATCAAGGATTCACTGTGGTTTATGAAATTAGCTAAACAATAGCATGCCAGGTTAAGCAACTGCTTTGCCTTTTGTCTTACAGAAGTGAACTTAAGCACAGAGAGCTTATGGCTCAAGCAAGCCAACTTTTATTTTATGTTGCAGATTGAGGTGCCAAATATTTCCTTTTCAGGTGTGGTTGCACCACTTCTCTATTCAGGTAACCAGTAAGACGAATTTCTTCAGATACACTGCACAATGTGCACTGCCTGATATAGCACACAAGAATTTATGACTGTGGGCATCAGCTGTCAGAATTTATTTGCTATGTGGCCTCAGAGGTGTTTGTTGGTCATCAGGGGAAGGTTCTCTACAAAGACTTCTAGCTCCTCATTTTACAGCTCTTCTCTTTTTCTCGTGGGCCACTTTACCCTCTATGGTCCTTTCCACTGTGGACTCTGCCTCTCTTTTTATTTCCTTCCATGTTTATCACATTGTTCTAGAAACTCAGCTTCCCATTTTACAGCAATAGCCAGGAGAACTGATGAGACTAACTTCCTCCCTCTGACCCTGTAAGAAATTTTGCCTTAGTAAAATATGGCTGTGAAAGTAATTCTTGCTTATGTCTACTTGTGGGACCTCTAAAGGCAAAGGCTGTTGGAACATCACTGCCCAGCTGTAAAGGGTTGTGTAGTGCCTTTGTGACTTAGAGTGAATTTGAAAAGCCTTTAACAGAGTCTAAGTGTCTGCAGTGAGTGTGATAGTGATGCAGGGAAAATCTTTGTGCTGCTTTTCAAAGTACCTACTACACAAAAAACACGCCCCTGAGAAAAAATTTGCTTCCTCCTTATGAAATAAAAATGATCTAAGGAGAAATGAAATTCATAATGACTGTCATACCATATGGGCACAACACAGGCACATATTGTTACAGAATCACTGGAAGGGCAAGGTTGTAAGGGATCACAATGGGTCGTCAGGTCCAACCTCCCTCCTCAGGCAGGACTATCCCACAGCACATGGCACTGCATTGTGTCCAGACAGCTCTTGAGCACTTCCAGCAAGGGAGATTCCTCACCCTCTCTGTGCAACCTGTTCCAGTGCACTGGTAAAGTTCTTCCTCATGTTCAGGTGGAATTCTTGGGTATCTGTTCCTGGTCTTGTCCTATTGCTCAGCGCCGCTGAGCAGAGCCTTGTTCCAGCCTCCTGACATCTCCCTTTAGGCACAGACAGACACTGATGGGATCCCCTCTGTCATCTCTTCTCGAGGCTGAGCAGGCCCAGCTCCCTCAGCCTTTCCTCCCAAGAGAGATGCTCCAGTCCCTTCATCACATCTGGAGCCCAACACTGGATCTGCCCCAGGAGCTCCCTGTCTCTCTTGTGCTGAGAAGCCCAGAACTGGACACAGCACTCGAGGCTCACTGGGGCTGAGCAGAGGGGCAGGATTATCTCCCTTGACCTGCTGGCAATGGTTTATCCTTTTCCTGATGTTTTTTTAGCAGCTGCCTGGTGTAAAGTACAAGAAAGGCAGAGAAGGAGAGTTTTCCAGCATGCCCTCCCTGATTCCAGCAATGCTGTAGAGATGTTGACATGAATTTAGAAATATGATTGTGGTAGCTTTTGGCAAAGTATTTTAATGAGTTTTTTTAAGCAGTGTATATTTATCTCCAACCCATAACACTCTGTTTTAAAATTTCAGTTTTACAAATTCTGTTACACATACTTTGATTTAGAAAGCACTGCCATGGAAAAAGCCAGCTTGTTTCACCTGAGAGCAATGTTTACAAAGCTAGTGGGCTTGCATTATTTTATGACATGTATCTTATTCAGAGCAGACCATTATAAGTTATTTATTTGTTGCATTTGTCTGAAATTGAGTTTGCTACCCGTTATATAAAATCAACATTTTTTTATTCTATGCCGGGCACACTTATTATTTTGGAAGATTTTTAATAAGTAAATGAGAAGGTATTTAAATGATTAGTAGAAAATCTTGCACTGTTGAGAACTGACAGAGTTCTGTTTTGGCATTTCATGTTTCTTTTAGTTACATCAATAAATTATTGGGAAAAAAAAGAAAAAGTACAGCATATTTCCAGTGACCCTTGTAATCTTTGTAGTTATTGATGTTGTTCCTTCTGTTTCTCATAAAATTTGTAAAATCTCATTGATTGGTACTTGTTTCCTAAAAATGAAGATTTAGAATATATTTTGCTGTAACTGGTTTCAATTTTCATCCAACTTGATGAAGTACTGCTAAACAAAACAAATCCATGTCTGGGTTTCTTTAGGATGACTGAATAAACTCAGATGAATGCTTAAGTGTCACAACATAAAGAGAGACAGAGATATAACTGTTGTGAGTAAGCTGGTGATGTTTTATGATCTTTCATTACTGTTTTCTTTCTTTAAAAGCTCAATTTTATTGAAACAAGGAGACTTAATGGGTAATGACTTAAAAATCTGCTCCTCTAGCCACTACTACATCCAGCAGGATGGACCAGCATAATTGTTGCTGGTTGCTTTGTCTCACAGTGGTGTAATCCTACTGATGCTCAAGTTTCAGGAGCCCAGCCAGGTCTTGGTCACCATATTTTGGCTTCCCTGCCCTGTAGCCCACAGTGCCTTCTGCACAAATCATTGTCCTCCCTCTTATAGCTTGATTTCATAGCTTCTAGTACATTTGCATATTACTAAAAGGCTTCTGTACACAGTGTGCTCTTCTAATGATGCTCTTAACTAGAATTTTTTTTTTTCCTTTTCCATTTTCCCACCTCTCCAGGATGGTTGGCTGTGTGATTGCCTGTTATTTACAGCTTGCATGCACCAAATACCAGCAGCAAGGACAAACCTCATTTTCTCATTCCTCGCTGTACACTAGTGAGCAAGTAAATGTGCTTAATTGTGTTTTTATCGGAGCTAATAAAGCTGTGCCAGGTTGTTAGACATGGAAGACTGCTTAAAGCCAACTTTGTCCCCACCAAGGGTCTCTACAGACCCTGTTGCCTGGATACGCTGAGGCCAGGGTACCTCAGCGGGCACCAGCAGGGGCTGAATGCTTGCAGGGGAGCTCTCATGATCTCTAATTGCTCAGAGAAGTTGGTGATACTCTGAGTTTTCTTTATCATCAGTACCTTAGGAAATAAGGAGAAAGGTGTCTTTTCATTTTTCTTTTATTTTTTTTCTTTTGTTCTTTGTTTTCTTTTAAAGTTTCTTTTCTTTCCTTTCTCTCTTATTCTTTTATATCCGTACTGCGCTTGTCACAGTTCTGGCATTTCATGAATGCTCTTTCAGGGCTGATTAATTTATTTCTTTTGTCTGTTAATGTATGCAGTGTATAAATTTAACATGCATCCTATTAAAATCCCTTAAACTGAAATTCTTTAACTGTATCTTTGAACTTTATTTGATATGCCAAATACACTTTAAAAAATGCATGAATCTGAATGAATTCTTCCCGCTTGACCAAGTATGATTTCCTGCTGAAATTTGAATACTGTATACTGGAGCTATCCACAGATTCTTTTGACAGCTTGAGTACATTTCCAGATGGTGTGCAATCACCATTCCTTTTTAAATCTGTTTTTATAATGGCAATAATTAAGAATTATTTTCTAGGGCTGAATAGTCAGTACACCAAAACTGAAAATGGTCAAGGAAGTAGTTAGCCACAAAGGACTGAGCTAAAAATTTTTTCAGGACCATGATTTATAATAGGACCATGATTATACCCTACTTTTAAATGAAGTGGTGTTTTGCTTATTATTGCGCAGGGGAACATAATAGTTCACCTTTGTATGTTTTCTGAGAAAGGGGGAAAAGGTAACATTCTGTTTCAGTAGAATCTTGATCAGATGAAGCCAATTGCCTTTAAAATACTAATTTCAACAGTAAAATCTCTCTCTATATACAGTTCTATACATGCAAAAGCATGTAAAATAGCTAAGATTAATAGTCAGATCTTCAGAAAATGAAATCCAGAACTATGGGCTCAACCCATATACAAGATGAGTGACTGAACTTTGTTTCTCTCATGTTGTCTAAGTATTTACGCCAAACATCATATTTATCCAGTATCACAGTTATTAGTTATATAGCTGTAATTAGGCATTGTATTTAATTGTGCACCATTATTTCCATGTACTTACCTAATTAAAGTAGTTAGCTTGTATGCATAAAACTGTAATGAGAAATTATTATACTGTGGGATGGCAGTCTGCTCTTGTCTGAAATCACTGCTATAGTTGGGCTCCTGCAGCAAGCCTCATGCACAATAACTTATATCCTTGTGGTTGAGGGAGAAACTTCACTAATCTAAAATGTTTCACTTTAGTCCTAGGTAGTCCTGGGGTTGTGGCAGGAAGAGGAAGATGAATGAAAAGCACCTGATTTGTAGTCTAGGAAGTTTAGTTTTTTTAATGCAACTAACAGGTGGACTTCCGCCCTTGGGTGTAGTATATTCCCAGTGATCCTTGTGATCTTTGTAGTTATTGAGGGTGTTTCTTCTGATTTTCATAAAATTTATGAAATCTCATTGATGAATACTTGCTTCCTATGCAGTTTCAGAATTATCCACCTGAAATGGGGTTGATATATTGTAATATATAATGCTGTTTCCCTTCTCAGATTAAACAAACATACAGACAATACTGATTTTAATCTCCTGATCAAACCAGCTGCTGCTGCAGTGTTCAAATATCCTGATAAACCCAGGGAAAAGCCAGTAAAATTCAGTCAGGCAAAACCAAACATGATCGATATGTAGCTCAGGTGTAGCAAGCACTTGGAAGGAAAAGGTAATGGTTTTTTTGGCCCTTTTGGTTCTGCTAATTTAGCTCTGCTGTCAAAGAAATATATTTGTAATTTGTAAATCCACTTTTAAATGCTTAGTTAACAAATACATGTATTAGCAATATGTATAGCCCATTTCCTGGAAAAGTCACTGAGTTGCCACAGGACTACTTTGCTAGTGTTGCAAAAGAAATATATCCGACAATTTTACTGGGAAATGGCTTATACATTGATCTGATATACACACACTATTGATCTTTGAGATACCTTAATGGGATTAAACGGAAAATACATTTATTAGTTATAAGACTGAAAATTTTCACACAGAGAGGAGGACTAGTCTTGTTTTAGAAGAAAAAAGTCTTGAGGGAAAGTGTTAATTAAGAGTCTAGAGGGCAAAGAATGAGCCCAAAAGCTTTGGGTGGACAGGTTTTAGAATAGTTTTATTTATTGTATCTTCTGCACAGTTAGAAAATTAGTAGAAGCCAATACAGAGGGCAAAGTTAAAAAAGTGTTTGAGGCAGTAATGTTCACTAAGTGCACTCACATTTTCTCTCACTAAATTAGAGTTGTATTCTTTGCCAATATATGTTCACAGTTATGGCAGTTTCTTCAGTAGGATCACAAATGGAATTGATGGGTTGCTTTTGCCTACAAAAATGTGTCTTCCAGGCTGAAATGTGGGAAAGTGGGAGAGGAGGAGGAAACAAAAAATCAAATAGCAAGGGATAGAAAGGGTACTGTCTTCAGCACAGGGTTTCTGGAAATATTTTGTCTACTGTTAGCACTCAATATCTGCTACAGTTTAAACAGCTATTAGAGTGGTAAATCTTAACCATGTGAATAAGCTAAGAAGGCTAATTTAGAGTCAAACAGTGCTTTTAACGTAATATGGATATAAATTTATTACAGAGTCACTTTTCAGATATTTTTGTCTTTTTTGAGTTAACCTGGTGAAAGTTATTTTGCCCACTTTCTGTGAAGTCTCAAACATTGAAATTACTTGAACAAGCATGATTTCTTCTGCTGATGACTGTGTATACAGGATATCATAATCTGTAGATTACAGTATTACCCAGTCTCTTTTCCCTTTTTCTGAATCAGTATAATGTTCTATGCTACATCTCTAAGTACTTGTGTTTACAAAGCGTTTTGTTTTCCCAGAAGTTCGTGTGAGTTCAGAAACAGTGACCTGAGCCTAGTGCATGAGTGAGTTGTACTGATAAAGCCCAAAGTGTTCTTGAACTCTGAAGCACTCTGCAGCCAGAACTATCATGAGAAGATTTCTCTCCTGACATTCAGTTCCATTTTTTAATCACCTTGACCTTGGGCTTTTTACCTTGGTCGTGCCTGGTGAATTGTACAAACCCTCATTTAGTCCTTCCCCCAGGAAGAAAAGCATTTATTTATTAGGTTTTTTATTATGTGAGCACATTTTCATTGTCATGCTTGGTGTGTACTGCAGTGCCTCCAATCCACCAGTGACATTTTCTCCCATTAATAAGTAAATATTAATGATTGGATGGTTTTAATTAGGGCAAATGGTGTTTATTTCTCTTTTCAGATCTGTGAGTAGAAGGCATACGTTGAAATTACATTAATTATGTATTGCACATAGACATGGAGTGTTTTGTATAATCAATTAAGGCATGGGAAAAATTATGTCATTTATGATTACATCTGGGGTGGAAGATATGTGTAAATAATGAATGTTATAGGAATATAACAGTGATTTGCTCCATTTCTGAATATTAACACTCAGAAGATTAATTTTCAAGTATTTACTACTCCTTTAAAGGACATAAGAGGAAATGCTTCCAAAATAAGCTATCAAACACTAGAAACAAAACTGCAAACAAACCTTTGCACTGAAATATTGAGAAATGTACAAATTGTCTGCAATCCTTATCTGATAATCTACAGTGTTTCACAATACAAATGGTTTACTTAGAGTGCAAAATCAAATAGCATTTCAATCCTTTATTAAAAACAAAATGCCTACTGCATCATCAAGTCTGCCAGATTCGTATAAAAACTCCCACAATCCAGCAGATTTTGTGTTAAAATTGAATTGGCAAAATGGAGCCCTGAATAAATTAATTTGCCTAACCTTGTCTCTGCCTTAGCTGTGTGTATGATCTATGACTGCTGTGTTAAAAAGGAAAAAAAAAAATCACATTGTCATCTAAATAGTCAGGCTCTGATCCTGAAAAGACCTATAACTCTGCTTAATTTTAGCAACATGAGGGTCCCAATGGCCCTTTAGTTGCCTAATGAAGGCCTCAAAAATAAGCAAGCATGCGTAATAATCTTTGTTAGGAACTGGGCGTAAGGAAGTCATAAAAAAGGCAGTCGTGTCCAAGAGAGTTAAACATCTTTTCAAATTGCTCTAACAGAAAGGGTAAATTTAGCAGAAAACAAATTACAGCCATGATTAGGGAATGGCTGCAGACTTAATTAGCTGGTTTTTAAAGTGTATATATATCAGAAAACAACATCAATGTCATATTACAAAAGAAAATATTAATATAGGATGAAATTAGCTAGAGAATGTGCTCTTTTAAAGAGCTTTTTAGGGTATTAAATCAAGGAGGTACACATTCCATAAATTTTAGGCATTTTTGCAAACACTAGTGTAACAAAAAATGTCACAAACTACTTGGTAAATTTATACAGGAGGCATGATGAATTTATGGTGATTCATAAGTAAATAAATTATTTTGTGTAGAAATTATTCTAAAAATACAATGTCTATGAAATTCTAGCATGTGTATCAGTTTATCCTTTGTCCTGTATGATTTTCCTGATGGATTAATAGACTCTTTGCACATTCTATATGAATGTAGCTAAAATCTTGTGACTAGACTGCAATGGAAAGCATGAATTTCTAATCAAGGTCATTTGCTTGCAATTGTACTTAATTGTGGAAGATTTATATAAGCTATGGAAAGGGTGAAAACAGTACCTTTATTGCTTTTAAAGTGGCTCCTTTGTGACTTACTCTGCCGTGTTTGTGTTTATACACAGAATTTACGTGCCCCAGCTGTGGTGGTGGCATTGGGTAGCCAGGGTGCAACTGTGTGCCTGGGAGCTGTGGCAGGAAACTGTACAGCCTGCCCTTTCCTTGTGTTTGTATGGATGCAAACGTTCTTGGCAAAAGGGATGGAAAAACCCCTTCTGTTGTGGCCCTGCTGAATGCTGAAGCAAAGTGGCCAAGATCTTCAAGCGTCCTCCTGAAAGTTTTCTCGTCTTGTATTTCTCTCTCTATTCAAAACAACCCAAAACCAACAAACCATGTCTTGTTATGCTGTGGGGCTGTTGCAAATGAAGGGGCAGATGTAAATAGTGCAGCTCCTGGTTTGACTTGTGGGTACCTGTGAGCACTTGAACACTGTCTCAGTTGAGCTGGGACAAAACCAAAGGATGGGATTATCTCCTTTGCAGTCTGTGAGGGCAGCATCCTGAGCCTGTTTAAGAATGAACCATCTGTCTGGAAATGTCACCTTCTGGGAGATCCCTGCTCATAGATGTTTTTAACTTTTACCCAGCTAATTAAGTGGCCAAACCCAAACTGCCTAAATTGGATTATTTTTAGCACTTAAATACCACGATGATACAGCTATGCCACAGACAATCATTAGAACTAATCTGATATGTAAAGTAATTTTCTAGAAAAAATTCAACTTCTTTTATATGTAGAAGAGGATATTATAGCAATATGAATTAAAGGAGAAAGTATTTTAAATAAAAATTCATGTAGGACAGGCTGAAAAACATTCAGACTAGTAGGGTGTGTTTATTTGTCTCTAGCATGCAATAACTATAGGGAAAATGTGGGTCAGAGAGGGGGGGAGTGAGAGAGAGGGGGAGGTTCCAGGTATCCACAGGGTGTGTATGAGCAGTTTTTCTTTTTCCTTTCCCACTGCTTACCACAGTCTGAATGTTGGTCCAGGTGTGTTAACCAGGATGCACTAACCAAACCTCTGCTCTGCCAGGCCTGGAATTGTGCCTTCCAGTCACAAATTACTCCCTTTTGTACTTGTCTCAAGTTTCCACTGTGGTGGTTATCTTATGGCAAATTCCTTCTGTGGCCTTGGCAGTTTTGAGGTGGGCAACCCTGTTTTTTTATCTATTTTCATACCTTAACTTAAATTTTCCCTTAGTATTGTCCAAGTTTTGAATTTCTTAATACCTTCTCTAATTAAAAAGGGTAGAACAATCGAACCATTATTCTCTAGTAAATTGAAGAGATGTCTTCTATTCTGAGCCAAACCCAACTGATGGTTATTTAAAGCAGCATCAATACACAGCGCTTCATTTACTGTTCTAATTCAAAATTGTTTTCAGTGCTGAGTCTGTCTGATGAATGGAGGCAGGCAACTGTTTCTACCCTCACAATATTCTTACAATGTAAATGTAAACCAAATGCAGCCTATATATATATATCAACTAATGTTTCAGTTGATCTAGGAGTAAAACAGTAAATAATTTAATTTCTGTATGCATTTACCTATTCTAGTTTTCTTTAATTTTGTTCTCGCATTCTTGTCTTCTACTTTGTAATTATCTATTCTGTGCAGATGCTCTGCAAGTCATGAACATGCTTGCCATCTGCATAGGCCTTCATTTCCAAGAGCAAACTGCTCCCAAGACTAGTTCTGATCAATTGATGGATTGATAATTGGTTTGCTGATCTGTGCCTCCTAAACCGTGTGTTGCCAGGGTTCTTTTTGCAGTAGCTGTTTTCTCTAATAAAAGGAAAGGTTATAGCGTAGACCATACACAAATATTGCTCTATTTTTCTGTAACATTCTTGCTACTGCTGCAGCTGTTCACCTTCCTGCTTGAACTTTAAAACAGCCTTAATAGTACCAATAAATCAGCCTTCATCACTTTGGAGTCACTAACTTAGGAAAAGGAGTGATAGTGACTTATTTGGATGACTTATCACAAACGTCAGGTGATAGAACTAAGAAAGTGGCACTGGAGGATTACAGGAATTTAGTTATTATTGTGCAATTTTACCTGTAAATTGGGAGTGGCTGCAAGGTTTTGTTGGGCTGCATTCTCATCCCTTCTGACTCAGATCACAGCAGTATCCTAGCCTGGATAGATAGGAGTGTTTACCACAATGCAGAGAGTGATGCTATTAATTCAAAGTTCACAGAACTTGATAATAGGAGTCCCCTAATCACAGTTGGCTTTAATAGCTAATTCTGAAAAGGAAAATGCTGCCAAGTGAGAAACATGGCCCTTTCTTTTGCTAACTACAAAACAATAGAGGGAAATTGTGTTTTAATTTTTAACACTGTTCTATTGGGGTGGGGAGAATATACACAAAAAAACACATGTATTTTTAGTGAGGTTAGGGAAAAGATTTGTCTGCATACATATTAATCATTTGATTAAGGTTCTCTCTAAGCACAAAATAAAAATGTTTCTAGCATAAGGATTTTGCACATTTTCCATATGGAGTTTTTCAGACAGTCTCTGATTAATTCTGTTGGCACCTGGGCTTTTGTATGTTTTTTGTGCCCTTTGCATGTTTTTGTTTGTTTACCTTAACACTTTTTAATTATTTTTTTTCTTAGCATTTTGTGTATTTGTATCACATTTATAATGTCTAGTGACTAAAGCTAGGGGAGTCAAAGAAGAAAAACTGCTGTGGGTCTCTAGTGAGTTTCACAAAATATTTACTTTGAAAATTTTTTTTTTTTTGTTCTAGAGTGATCTTTTTTGTCGTTCTTGTGAAAACTTGTATGAACTCCACATTTTCGTGCAATGTTTGTATCTTGAGTAATTACTATAGCTGCTTTTTGGTTGTTTTGGGTTTTTTTCTCCTCTTTTTGCTACAGTCAGCAGACATTTTAAATTTTCATATAGAGTGTTAACTGCTTGGGCTGATTAGTGTGAAATTTTGCTACATTCATGAGCAAGATGCAAGAGGAATACAAAGTGAGTTTTATTTCTTATATTGAAGTTATAATCCTTTTGTACTGTAGATGTTCTGATGCTCTTTTACTCGAAAGAAATCAATAACCACTGGAATATGAATTTAACAGAGGCAAATTCCATTTAATGGCAATCTTATTTTGAATTAACATTTTTGTTTTCAATAAAAAGCAAGAACAGTTGGTAGACATAGACTTGATATATGATGTTTTGAATCAAAACCTAGGTTTCTGTGTGTCCATTGAAAATTAGGACACTGGTCTGGAATGTAGGAAGTAAAGATCCGAGTCCTGCTGAACTGATCCAAAATAGTGGGGCAGATACAGATTCCTCTGAATTATTCATAGGAACTGGAGCTGAATCTCTTGCAGGCCAAGCCAGTCCTTTAACCCATAGGTTACACAAGTCTGTATTTTCTTCTGATTCTCAGACCTTGTAATAAAGCACATTAGTCTTAGTAAATGCCAAAAGTTGGAATATTTGGACCAGGTAGAAAGGCTGGTTTCAAAATAGCACGAGTAGATGTTTTCATAGGTTTCACAGTGCTTAAATTACCCTTATGTGAGGACACCCCCTGAGCTTACAGTAACCAATTGAGCTGATTAAGAGGTCTGAGGGAAACACACAACTTTACTAGAACTGGCTCATGTGCAGGTCAACCTGCAATTTCCCAAAGGGACTAGCAGTGTGGTTTTCTTTGATAGTTGCCCAAATCAGAGGACAGACTTTTTAGTTGTTAGGCTGGGATTCTATGTCATAGGCTTTATAAATTTTTATACAGCCTCCTTCATTCTTACAGTTACCTAAGGGATGCGGCACAACTGAAATATCTATAATGGACTGGGCTGGAATTCATGTGGTATCTACTGGACAAAAACCCAGCAGCCCTTGTAAAACAGCTGCTAGTTTTGGTGTTAACTGAAGAAGCCATTGATGAGTTAGATGGCTTTAATTTGAGGGATGAGCTAAGGAATGCTTTGATTGGCAAGGAGCTGTGTAAGGCCAGTCAGTAAAAAGAAATTTTTCATTCCAGAAAATGAACGAAGGTGAAATTTTATTGTCCTGTCTTTTAATGGGTGTAATGGCCTCAGAGAAATACCTCTGTTTTCTTGATATCCAGGCAGTCAGACCGTGTTTGTTTAAAAGCCCCACATCCCATATTAGTGATAAATATTTGTGCACATGTGCACTGTTCACTGCAGGAAGCAGTGCAATTCAGCAACTTCCATTTAATTAAATACTGAAGTCTTTCCTAGAAGTGCTGTAAATAATTTTATGCTTGGTGTTGCACCAGTATGGACTGTACAGTTAGCAGTGCTGCTGATCTGTATTCAGCTGCTATTATTTAGGGGCTTTGTTCACAAAAGATGGATGTCAAGGGACAAAACCTCAGAGATAAAGATCACAGAGATGTTCAGAAAGGGACAGCTTTTGGTAGTCATTCAGTGGGTACCAGGGAGAAGACAGATCA
The DNA here is from genome assembly GCA_019023105.1 of Diglossa brunneiventris. Lineage (NCBI taxonomy): Eukaryota > Metazoa > Chordata > Aves > Passeriformes > Thraupidae > Diglossa > Diglossa brunneiventris. Next base: position 109,667,278 of record CM032352.1, on the reverse strand, counting down.
TCTTCTATTGGATTTGGGATCAAAACTCAGTATTTGCTTTGCATCCAGTTGCTGATGGGTCCCGAAGCAGCATGGTAGCCAGCATAATTAGCCTCTGGATAATAAGGGAGAGGGAGCAGTGAAGAACATGGAATAACTATTAATCCGGCTGCAATATGCAGCAGTTCTAATGTGCATCTAAGTTCTTATTGTGGGAAGGAGAGAAATCAGTGGTTCAGTAAATGTTAAAAATTGAACAAGTTTTAAAGGAAAAAAAAATTTACAGGTGCTACCAGCAATATAAACAACTACAAAATTAAAACAGTTGTCATAATTGAGATTCAAGCTTTATTAATATAGCAAAAGCAATACCTTTTGCTATGGACTTGTGTGGGGACACTTTCCAGCCTGAGAATTGTTCTGTGGAGAAACCTGCAGGTAATTTTCAAATGTCGAAGACAGCAGAATTTTAGGACCTTTTCCTAGCTGAAGGCCTTGAGCTGAAGGCCTTAATTGTGTCTATTTCCTGTCCTCCTTCATCCTCTTCCCTGACTATAGCAGTACTGGGTTAATCAATTAGGAATAAACCCCCAAAATGTGCATTCAATAATAAATTTGCGATTATTCACTCAGCTTCAGTAAAAAGTCAACCTTCTCATGTAAGCTTCTGGTTATGGATAAATGGCTCTCAGTGTGAATAAGCAATGCATGGTGAACCAGACAGTCAGCAAATTCAAATGCTAGGGAGATGACCCTTTTGTAATGATTACACCTACACTGAAAAACAAATTGATTTATGAAGAGGAATAAATTTGGCTAACAGTGGACATGACACGAACAGCAAACTGGCATTATTTTCCATTATTGGTTTGAAACTACCGATGTAATTAAATATCACTGACTTTTCCATCCCCTGCCAGGAAACACTGTGTAAGAAATAGAAATAAATATAATCATAGTCTGGCAAATGAGCTGAAAGTTCTTTCCTCATTATGCTCTCAGCATTATTTGGATCACAATGCATGTTTGACATTTAACCACAGGTCAATTTCATATGCCTCCTGCCTAATGCTAGATACTCACATACACTCACCCACCACTTGTCCGCATCACGTATTTTATTTAAAATGTAAAATGAACCTTAATTTTAGAAAGACCTTACTGTGTGAAATCTATGTAACCTTGTCCACCTAACAGGAATATGTGATTTATTTTTCTCTTAGATGAGAATCTCCTTTGTACCATTTATCAGTTCCAAGAAAAAGATAAACCAAATTGGAATAATTTTTCCCACAGAGGTATCTAGAGTGCTCTAAATAGCAGGAGCAGTTGGCTAATAAAGCAAACTGGAGTTCAGCTACTGCTATGCTCTGTCCCAGTGTTTTAATTTCATCTCACTGAAGACAGTTTTATTTTCAGAGAACATGTTATATGGCAAGCACTTTCCTCATTACCCATGTGATTTTAATATGACAGAATACTCTGAGTTAAAACTACCCAACACTCATATAGTCAGCCAACTCCTGACTAAATTGATCCTTATAGGAAAGCTGTCATGGTGTGTATCAGAAATTGAGTCATTTAAACTTTACGTATCTACAGAAAAGGAGAATCAGTATTACTTCACTCTTAACAATTGTAGGTTTGCTTATTTAAGCTTTTAAAAATTTATTTATGAGTTAAACATACTAAACCTTTTTTTAACCTCTTCATCAGCATTTCTCTTAAAGAATATGCAAGCAAGAAATCTTAACTGAATTTATGTTTTATTTTATTACTCTAATGAACGTATGAGGGCCATACTCATGCAAAGATACAGCTCTGATGAGTTAGGGTGTTCCTTCTAGCCAAATGCTAGTTCACTTACAGTACACTTTCAGGACAGCAATTTTTAGAAAATAATTTTTCCTTTCCTTAGCCTTAATTCTATAGGCGTAAAAACTTTTCTATAGGTGTAAAGATATCTTTTGCTCTTTGGAGATTTCTTTAGGAAAATTAGGAAAGTTAAAGCATCTTTCTTGAAAATTCTGCATATCTGATGGGGAAATTTATGCAATCATTGAAGTCTTATAACATGTTTGCCTTTTGCACAGTGCTGTTTGTAAAAAGCTTTTATCAATATTTGGTATTTTTAAGATACTTTCATTGACCTATTCTGTTAATCTTTGTAATAGATGTAGAAGGAGATTACTTGTAACTCCCATCTCAGGGGACTTGTCTAGCTGCTTACTGACTGTAATTTGCTATATTTTGTGTTTTAAAACAGATGGGAATGAAAAATAAATTAACATCTCTGCCACAAAGTTATTTTGATTTGTTATCAGAGTTGTTTCGGATGCCAAATCTGATAAGAATCCAAGCATGGTCAAGACCAATATATAGCATACTTGTGGATGCAGTTCCATGACATAGAATAATGAGTACAGTGGTTATGGTTAATATTTTATATCAAGAGACTGTGATTGTCTCTTGCCTAGTATTCTTGCTACTGCAACCCTGCACTGGGAGATGGAGGAGAGAGCAGGAGATTGCTTCATTCATATTCATGTTGGAAATTCATAGAGGTTATGGTTTTATTCCTTTCCAAGTGGTTATGCTTTTATTAAAAAGAAGAAGACACTCTAAGGGATCTGGAGATCAAAATAATCTAATTTAGCAACTGCAGGAGCCAATAGTAGGTTTTATGATTTGTCCTTTCTTCAGCTAAATGGTTTGTGTCAGGTAGGTCATTTTCATTTTGCACATTTTGAAGACAGTGTATGAATATCTCATTGAAATTTGAGGACAGGAATTTCATTAAGCAATTTAAAAAATTGAATTATCATGCTGATTTGGGTAACATGCCAGTCTGTGGCCCTTTGAACTAACACAGCTTACTTTCAGACTCTGACACTGTTTTGCTTTGAGCTAATTTAAATATTTAGTACGCTTAATAGAAGCCCAAAACAGAAGCTTATAAGGCTTATAAGACTTATAAAACCTGTAAGATCCTTCCAGAGAAGGTTTCAAATTCGTCTACATCCACACCTGGTAGATTTGGGTTGTAAAAATAATTGGGACTCTGTTTTGTCCTTTCTAATTCTGATCATGTTTGTTGTTTTTACTGATAATCTTAACCAGAGTTAGAGTAACTGTTATTTTTTTATTTTGCCTCTGTTATTTCTCTTGACCCTGAGTCCCGTGATTGCCTCCAAAACCTGAACTTTTCTAACAGAAAGCTTTGTCTAGGCATAGTATATTCCTAAAATGCAATATAATTTGCTCAAGGGAGGAACTCTTAAGTTTTGTATAATTCCAAATTCAACTCAGTAAAATTTGCCAACACCCCTGCGGTTAATTTGGAACACTCTCAGTAAAAATAAAAAAAAAATTAGAAATTAGGTTCCAAATGTCATAGTATTTAATATTAAGAAAACTGAGAAAAGCCTATATCATCTCAGAATTTCCTCCCTATGAGGAGTTTTAAAATGCTTTATATTAACTTACTCTTGCAACAACTCTTACAACTCTTCTGCCTTAGAACTATCCTTCTGTTTAATGTAGCCTGCGGATTATAAAGCTCCCAGATGCTAACCTCTTGATTACAAGGAAGCAATTAGTAATAGAATCTAAATTTATATTTCTCAAGATGAAGAAATAAAACCCCTATGAGAATAATTTCTCTGGGCTGCATTTCAGAAGAAAGTACACTTTGAACAACAAAAACCTCTACTGTGAAAACCAGCATGATATCATTAAAGTTATGGCAGACAGTGTTGCTACACTTTAAAATAAATAAATTAGTGAAGTTGTGTTTTCATTGTAAAAAGCACTTCTAAATAAGAACAAACTTTGGTAATTTCAATCATGAAATTTGAAATGAAAGTATTTTAAACTTGTATCTGTTTAGAAATGTAAAATGAAATATTTAAGATAACCTGGTCAGTATGTCTTTAGAAACTCTTTAAACTTCATTGCCAGCTTACATAAAGACAAAAGTTAAAACTGGATGACCAGTGCTCCCTATGAAACATATGTATTGCTAAAATAATTCTATTTATTATTTCAGAAAATGTCATTAATCTTTTTGGTTAGCAATTAAATATGCTATCATTACCAGGAAAACTAAACAAAAACAATGCCTTTGGCACTGCTGATATTAAAAATTTTATCTAGAATGTAGGAAAATTGTGAATTAACAGTTGTTATAAGTGTGTTATGGAAATGAACTATTTTATGGAGAGCTTTATGTTCTTTTTTAATAAGATGCTGTTTGATTACTAAACTGCATAACTAGGATTTAAAGTTCACCCTTTTTATTATAGGGTTACCATTTCCTTAACCTCTTATAAACTCCAAATGAATTACTTTAAAGTCTTCTCTATTCAGAGATACTCTCAGACAAAGTGCTGTGCAAGGAACTATAATTTGGATTTGGCAAGGTTGTGTTTCCCTGAGTTTTAGTTCAGGTCCTAACTGCAATATCTTTCAGTGATTTTAAGAAAATTCGATTAGATGCAATGTCTTCCGTGCAATTCACAGAAAAAACTGTATGTAAGAAATAGCATTTAGAAACCCATTTCTAAAGCCAAAGATAACAAAACTAAAAAAAAAATATTTTAGAATCTCTAAAATAGAGGGGAAGTGGTTAAGAAAGATTTAAATCTTTCATCTTTCTTAAAATTTAATTAGAAAAAAATTAGTTGTTTTTTTTTTTGTTGATGTTGTTTTGTTGTTTGGGTTTTTTTGTTTTTTTTACCATTAATACTAAAATGAAAAAGAATAGTTTGTACTGAGAAGGAAGAAACCTGCAAGGTAAGACTTATGTACAGTTAATTTTCCTATTGTGGTTAAAACTTCAGCTTGTTGAGATTTTGTCCAAGAGAATGTCTTGTTGGTGCACTCTTGCCCCTCTCCATCCCACTTGTATACTCAAAATCCCCAAGACTTCTACCTGTAAGCTTTTTAATTAATTTATAATGTTGTATCATCACAACTATCACAGTACCTACAATTACTAGACATTTGCATATGGTTTTGTGTTGCTTGTGTCAGCTTTCAACCTAACACAAATCGTAAATTTATTTCATGCTTACAGATTTATCTTTTGCATAAATTATATGTTCACTGGATCTTTAGGATCCATCACCTAATTATTTAGTTCCCTGTTTTGTGTTTACTATTATCCAGGTCAGCATCCATGTGGTTTGTTGAGGTTTCCTTTCTGGTTGTTTAAGGGTAATAATTCAAGCCTTGGATTGTTTATTTGTCCACTTTGATGTGTAGACAGATTATGTACCAGTGGTGGTGATGATAAATACTTAGGGAGTGACTTCCTGGCTTTTTAATTTCCTTCAACTTTTTATCTACTGTGTGACATTTCACTAGCTCTTTCTTTAGATGATTACTCTATCTCAAAGTCATATACTTTGAACTGAATAAAAAACAGTCGGAGTCGAGATAGCAGCAAGTGGAGACAAACCTGAGGTAACGCTGCTCTGAGTAGCTTAGGCAGGATTTGATCCTATGAAATAATGAAAGTGTCACTGCAGGCCTGTAATTTGCCTCTTCTGTTCTTTCTGGTGTCCCAAGTTGAGCCACAGAGGATTTAAGGTATAACGTGTTATCCTAGGAAGAGGCTCAAGCAGCACCCTTCTCATGAAGCCTGAGGGAAATTCACTCCAAGCTAAGTGGTGCTTTCAGTTCAGGTGTGCAGAGCTGAGGGGAGAAGCAAAATCTTTACTTCTATGGCCAGTCGTGGCTGACTGTGGCACTTTCTCAGAGCTGCAAAACAAAAAAAAAATGCAAAGAGGAGGATTAAAGTATAGTTTTCAAAAGGAGAAGATGAAAAATAGTGCCTGGAGTGCATTGGCTACTGGAAAATCTTTTAAACTCCTTTTACGCTTAATCTAGCTGAATTACACCTACATGTAATTAGTCACACTTCCAGCTACATTACAACACATCCACTTTGTTTTTTTCTGAATGGTGTGGCTCAATAGTGGTTGCTCACCACCATGGCTCTTTAAACTGGACTTGCACAGAGCGCTCAGCTCTTGTTTATGCCTTTCTCTTCTTGTGTGAAGTGACAAATGGTTGAGCCAAGAGATCAAGCCTAAGGGCATAGAAGAGGGGGGAAAAAGCAAGTTTATAGCTTTGCACTTCAGGAGAGGACAGTTTGTCCTCTTAAATGATATTCTTAGGAGAGTCACCTGGGGATAAGGCCCTGGAGGGAGGGAAAAAAGAAATCTGGTTAGTATCCAGGGACCACCCCCTCCCAGCTCAGGGGTTTCTCTTGCAAAAGAATGAGAAGTCATGCAAAAATGCCAGAAGGCCTCTGTGGATAAACAAGCTGCTTCTGGCCAAACTGAAAGACAAAAAAGGAAGAATAGAGAGGGTGGAAGTAAGGATAGATAATGTGGGAAAAAATACAGAAACCTTGTCCAAACATCCATGGAGGGGGGAAGTTAGGAAAGCTAAAGCCCAAATGGAAATAAATCTAGTTGGGGACATCATGGATGATAAGAAAGGCTTCTAAAAGTACTCAGGTGATGAAAAGAAGACCAGGGAAAATGTGGGTACATTAACAAGACCAGAGATCAGGTTACACAGGCAGAAGTACTGAGTGCCTTCTTAGCCATTGCTGGCAGCACTGCTCTTTGGGAATCCCAGGACCTGAGAGGAAACCTTCTCAACACTAATTCTCACTTGACTTGTGTGAGAAACTTCTAAATGAAGTGACAGACTAGGTAGATGACCTCCAGAGGCCCCTTCCAGTGTCAGCCATTCTGTGAAGCCATTGCAAAGCTTTGTCTATAACCATAGGTTAAGCATTATTGTTAATGTAGAGCTCTACCTGAAGAAACCTGTTCATTATGAAAGCAACGGTGCACAAGAAGAATTTAGGGAGAAGCAAGGACAGTTCCTTTTGGTAGGAATTTCCCTAGAAAAGGGGTAGACAGACTTGAAGTTGTTCTCTGTAAGAATGACTAGGTGTGGTTATAGAAGTGTGTGATGAAAGCTGTAGAAGAAATTGCTTCCCTTTAATTTAAGGTAAGGATTAAAATTTTGAGGGGAACTGGAATGAAAATGCCTGAAGATGCTCAGGTTCTAAGACTGAAGAACGTGGTCAAATCACAGCAAAGAACTGGTTGTAGCAGAGAGAAACTGATGTTACTGATTCCTATAAATAAGAGATACTGAATCTGAGTTATTTTTGTTGAAGCTTGTCTTGCACCATCAGGATTTGAATTTGCCCAGATCAAATATAGTTAATGTTTATAGAGGAATTATACATTTAAGAATTTTTTTTGTTTGTTATAGAGGCTTGGATTTTTATTATACAATATGTCTATAAATGAATGTTGAATAAAAAAGAGTATTTCCTTGCTACAACCTGTCCACTGGTACATTGCAAAATTGAACAAAGTGGGCTGTACACAGCTAAAGCAAGACCTTGAAAACTTGATAAGATCAGCTTTCAATTAATTTTAAAGCTTTGTCAGAAAAGAATGAGTTAGAGAAGATGTTTCATTTAATAACTTGAATTACATGGAGATACACGGTATACTTCTCTAGGATCACAAAATATCCCCAAAGTATAAAAAAGGTGGTTTAGGTCTAAGGTAAAATTGCACTTTCTGTGCAAAGCTGGAGATGAAATGTTAAAGAGAGACTGGCAACAACTGTATATTCTTTCATGTTTCTTTCTTGCCTATTTATTGAAAATTAATGAAACTAAAATTAGAGGAAGCAAATTCTACATGTGACTGTCTCAACTTAATCTGTATAAAATAAGTCATAGAAAATTTTGTTTAGCTTTACCCTCAGTTTCCTTATTTCATTGCATGGTATCAAGTATGTGATTATTGCATAATGCTTCTAGTTCCAAAAGTGAAAAAAGATCTTATGCACTCATAATCCACAAGAAATAGAAATTCATAAGTTTCCTTATCCTCTTGGAAAACAGCATAAAAGGTCTGTCACAAGTCAGTTCTGGTTAACAAATATTTTTCCCTCCTCTTTTCAGACTGAATGTAGGTTAATCTCTTGTTATTTATCTGTACTGAAGGTATCACACAAAATTGCTGGAACTGCTGTCATAGTGAATATTGACAAGCTGTAATAGTGTAATGATAGAAAAGATAACTTCAAAAGGAGATATTTTTCCTCCTAAAAGCTACAGGCAGTTCATTGCTGCTGGTGCCTTGCCCAGAATATATTTAGCTGGACTCTTTTCTTGCAAGGAGAGCTGCCTTTTATATTTGTTCTTGGAACTTCCCCAATTTTGTCAAATATTTTCCTTAGCAAAGGTACCATTAAATAAAAGGGTCAAAAATTATATATTGTCAGCATCAAATCAGATTTCTGAACCACAGCTAGTTACAAGTGGTATTGATGCATCACATATAAGACCATCGAGGATTTCCTGCTTAAAATACTATCTTTGCCAATCTTCAACCCTTAGGGCTGATGCATGTCATATTTCTGCTTTATTCCAATTTTTAAGGAACTTTTTAATCACAAAGGGCTCAGCTATACTTTACTACGAGGGCAAACCTACACATTATTTTTGACATGGGGAAACTTTTTGAGGTTGCTGAAAGATTTTGTTATAAAATTATTCAAGTTCTCAAAAATTCATAAAAGCTAGAATTAAAATTGCCATTTGGCTTCAGTTGAGTACTTCTGAACAAACCACTTGGGGTGTAATTTTCAGTGATATGATTACAAGTGATGGGGTTTTGCAGAAGGAGAACCCCTCCTGCACTTTATGCCCTGGAGATTAATTTGGTCAGTGTGACAGGCTGGCAGTTTTCTGTGCGTGTAATGGCTCATTTGATGAATTTGGAGGATCACACAGAGTAAAACAGGGCTTGCTAGAAGAGACTGGAAAATTGAGACCAAAGAAAAAAGTCTATGAAGGCAATGCTTACTATTACACAGTATTAGGATATGCACAGGGAGCATAGGACCTCATAGGCAAAAATTGAAGATTTTGTTCCTTCTGTAAATTGTAATTCAAAGTGATCATAGGTCAATTTAATTTGTTGAAGTTAGGATTGCACTGATAATGAAAGAAAGCCTTGAATGGCAACTGGGTGAGTAACAAGAACAGCAATGTTTGTATAATAGAAGATAACAGCATTATTTGTATAACATATACTGAAATTTTGTCTTTCTCAGAAACCAAAGTGCAGTGGTGACAGGGATAGCAGAAGTAAGCAGGCTGGCTTAAAAATAAAGTTGTATGGTTTTCTCTTGACATGTGGAATTCTGGTCATCTTAGGCAGATGAGACAGCAGGAAGAAATTGTACAGAAATGCATGTGGGGCTGTGACAAAAGTACTGGGCAAAGTGGAGCTGGCAGAGCATTCACCGTATGCCAACATTTGCTCTTTTAAAATGTGATAACACAACACTTACCCACTAACTGTGAGTATTCAACTCATGCTCTTTGTGGGACTGCAGTGGAACTCTACAATGCACTAGCACGTCCTCAAGCCTTCATTAAAATTTCATTTGGACAGCAGGGCCCCCTATGTCAAAAATGAGGTGGCAGAAAATGGCTCAATAATTGCAGCGGGGGGAGGGAATGTGATACAGATACATCTTTAATGAAGAGAATGTGGATGCAATCATGTTCAAAAGGCATTTCCTAACACACAAAAAGCTAACAAGAAAACTGGCAGCCACAACATGCTTCAGAACACAAGATGCCAGGTATGTATCTCAGTAAATACTGTTAGAGAGATTAGAGAACATCTGTGAGAGATTAGAGACATCTGTGCATGCAAAATAAAACCCTTTTGACCACATTCCTTTATGTAGTGTGGTGTTTGCTAAGTTTGACCAGTGAAGTGGTGGATAAGCAAAGGATAGGGGCATGGAAAAGCTTCTTTTCCATCAAGAGTAAATTACATATATACTGCTAAACTTAAAGAGGGCTGTGGAGCTTTTATTTACTTTCTTTGGGTTTTTTTCTTTAGAGAGCACTTGGGCACTTGTTTTCCAGCTTTGCTTCACTGAGCGCATTTAGAGGTCTGTGAGCTGCTTCTATCACTGATGAAGGATGTGCTGATCTTTGGATAGTAGTTCTTCCTGCTAGACTATAACACAGTCCAGTTCACTCATAGAGTCTGTAGAGACATATCTGGTAAGCTCAGAGAAGAAAAATACTTTTAGTGCCTAGTAAGTATTTCAGTGCTGGTGGATTCATTTTTCATTCAGTGTCTGTGTTTCCCCTCTGTTACTTCTTTTTATGTGTGCTGGGTTTGGCTGGGGTGGAGTTAGATTTCTTCACCAACTGATATGGGGCTGTGTTTTGGATTTGTGCTGAGCACAGAGTTGATAATATGAAGATGTTTTTGTTGTCACTGAGCAGAGCTTGCACAGAGCCAAGGCCTTTTCTGCTTTTCATACTGCCATGCTGTGTGGGATTTTTGGGAGGAGACACAGCCAGGACAGGTGAGCTAAACTTCCCAAAGGGATGTTCCAGACCACATGATGTCCTGCTCACTGGATAAAGTGGGGGAAGAAGGAGGAAGTGGGGGACATTTGGACTGATGCCATTTGTCTTCCCAAGCCATAGTTGTGTGTGATGGGTCCTTGATCTCCTGGAGATGGCTGAACACCTGCCCAACATAGGAAGTGGTGAGTGAATTCCTGTTTTGCTTTGCTTGTGTGCATGGCTTTCGCTTTGCCTATTAAACTCTCTTTATCTCAACACTCAGGTTTTCCAGTTTTTACCTTTCTGATGCTCTCCCTGATCCCACTGGTGGGGAGTGAGCAAATGGCTGCCTGGTACTTGTTTACAGTATGGGGTTACACCTCTTGATATTATGGCATAATTTACATATCTAGATCTAAATTTCAGGACACCTAAACTAGAGCAGACATGAAAAGTCAGAAAGGAGAGGATTAAACAGCAAAGTTCCACCGATGGATGAAATCACTAGCAATTGAAGGCGGTAAACAAACATTTGAAAACACAGAAATTGAATTAACCAAGCACTGCAGGAAAGCTCTATTCTATTTCCAGTTCTTCTCTTATAACAACTGCAGTTATGAACATGTAAGATGCAGAGTGATCATTTAGAAAGATAGGTCCATGAGCAGATGTCAGTCCTAACAAAGCGGGCAGGGCTATGAGGAACATCTGAAATCAGCACTGCTTGAAGGTTAGCTTGTTCATGCCTCTGTTTTTGGCTCTGCTACTAGAAGCTGAAAGTAGGTTTCCTGTGAACATCAACAGAACTGACATAAAAGTCTCTCATTCTCCCTCACAATCTTCAGAATAGGAAACACCTTACTTGGGCAGCTGAAATGGTCTCCATAGCAGCTCACCATTGCATTAGGTTGGTAGGGAGCCTAATTTACTTCTCCCTTCACACCATCTCCTCAATATAAAAACAGGAGATGATTTTGAATCCATAATACTCGTATCTGCAGCATAAAATAACTGATGCTCTTTTAAATGTGCCAAGGGGATAATGTTTTTCTATTTAGTAGAGAGGCTGCATAGGTAGATCCAGTAAATTGTTAAAAGAGATTTCAGATTTATATCAATCAGGAATATAAATACATATAGAGTAGGAAGTGGTTGTTAAAAAATTAATTTGAAAATAGATTGCTCATTAAATTAGGACCAGATTCATTTTTACTGTTTTCAACATGAGTTAGGTGTTTCCCCTAAGGAGGACTATTGGAGAAACAAAGGCTCTGTAAGGAACGTGATCATTTAATTAGGTAATTTGATTTATGCAGATTCCAAAAGAACACTGTGATACCCTCAATTCTGATCACAAAAGGAAAAACAAGCAATACCCAGTCCCTACCATTAATATTTTTTTAAGTGAATTTCAGGTTACAGAATATACAGAATAATTTGCAAATTGTGCTTGTTTATTTTTTAATATTTATGTGATTTCCTAATTTTCTTTTTATAAAAGTATTTTAAAAGATTTTTTATAATTTTACACTAAGAAGTGAAAGCAAAAGATGAGGAAAAATAAGAATGGAGAAGGAAAAATAATACTCAGAGGAATTTTGTACTTTTATATAATGACACTTGAAAAGTATTGATTGTCTATAACTTCTTTACCTCAGAAAAATTTGAGATTTTGATTAAATGCCAAAAATGTTTGCACTGTAGTAACATCCATTTTTCATAGTATAATAGATATCACCTGTTTCCTAAAACTTAGAGTAGATTATTTGAAAATACAGTTATTCAATACAAATTGGAGAATTATCTTAGAAAAACCCCAAACCTAATACTACCTATGAAACTGTATTGGATTTAAAAAATAGTGTTCTTTAAAGGAAAAAGTACTTGATAAGGAAAGAGATAAAGACTTTTCTGGTTGTAAAAGCAGTTTGCTTTCTTAACTTTATAAATTAGAGTTGCTGTTTGAGAAAATATCCCTGCAACTTGGGCTGAATGTATTTGGATCTGCTGATCTATATTCAATTTTGTGCAGCAGATGTTGTTCCACAAAAAAAGGTTGGAGTGTGGATTGGCATTTGTGAAGGAGAAAAACAATGGGCTTGATTTTCAGGAAAGAAAAGCTTAGCTGAATTTAAGCTATGCAGGCTGAAGCTCAGTGTTCAATTTATGACCTATTTTTAGGAACAATCTATCACTTTCTGTAACAGTGACAGATACACACACACATATATATAATTTTACAGGAAGGAAACAAATACTCTAATTTTTCTTTGCATTGTAGCAGCTTAAGGAACAAAACACAATAATATCTTCCTTTCATCTCTGTTTGAAAGTTGCTGGGTTTTGGCAGGAGAAGGCATCTCCTAGGCTGTAGATAAGGGCTTAGCACAGCACATATCATCACAGCAAAGGCACGGGTGTAATACATATTGTGAATGTGTATTATTTTTGAAGCTGTCTGTCTGATGTGTTGAGCAAATACCTGGATGATACTCAGTAGTAGATTGCAGCAGGCAGAATTCATTCCTCAGCCTGCTGCATGGGAATATTAACTTTTACTATGTCATAGAGGAGGAAGACTGGATCCATCCATTGATTAACCCACCCTGACACTGTTTGAACTGATGTGTCTTGTGTCTTCTTTACCCTCTGTCCTATTCAATCTTTTCAGCAACTGAATTCTAAAATATTAAACTCATTTTAAAGCATTAGAAAAGGACAAGGTGACAAACTCAGTAATAAGAATTTGTAGGGATATGCCATTGCTTCATTCAAGAAGAAAAAAAGGAAAGAAAAAAAAAAAAGAAAAAGTAAAGTTCATCAAATGCAGTTATGAGTCATAGAGTTGGTTTCTACCCAAACTGCAATTTGGAGACAACTCAAAATATCTGAGCCACTGTAAAAATTATTTTGAAAATTAATTTGCTTAGTAGATTACCAGCTAATTAAAACAGAACCAGTTTTCATCCAGCCTAATGGGGGTGTGGAGAGGGGGGAAAATGTATGCAAAATCAATATGTATCTATTTTTGTATACTCAGAAAAGAAGCCTAGTTATTTTCTGAAAGGGAGAAAGTGGGCTTAAAAAGAGGTCCCAAAGCTATGGTAGCAATGGTGAAGCTTAGGCCCAGAGTTTTTTCCTCTTAATCTTTGCAGAGAGGTATATATTCCTGAGAAACACAATTTGTTATTAACATTTCCCCTTTCAAATGAAGAAAAAAAAAAGTCCCAATAACAAGCATTTATTTCTGCTCACCGTATTGCCCATGCTCTGATAGTATTGTTTTATAGCAATGTGTTGGAACAGGATACCTAAACTGAAAAAATATATGTTTACTTGTCTAAAAGCCCTTAGTGCTGATTGTTTTGCATGAATGTAAGTATATGAAGATAAATTAGACAAAAATGTTTCTGATCAACTGAATTATGGTACTGCAGCTGGTCCTGTGGCATGGTAAAGGTTAAGGAATGCTAAACATATGTTTTATTTATCTGTTCCAATTCATTTAAGCTTAAACATCTCAGGTCTGAAGGTTATGCAGATGACAAGGACAAGGTTATGCAGATATACACCTTTGTCTCCAAGAAACCTGGAGGCTGCCTAAAATAGCAATTGTCTTCGACCTTGCCTCTGTACAGTGGCAATAAATGGTTTTTAATTCAAACTTGCAGGGTTCATTGTGTTTTCCAGCTAATAGGCCGTTGCTGTCTGCTCAAGTTTGAGTGTTGTCGTGGTTTAAGAGGAAGTAAGTTTTGTGGGATATGAAGTGGTCAGACCAATAGGAATTCAGATTTGAATATTGGCACCTGGTTTGGCCGCTGGGGGTATGGATACGCCTCTGAGAACGCAGGGGTTAAAAGCAGAGCTCTCGCAGGGGAAGCTCTCTTGAATTCCGGGAGGGAAGCAGGTCAGACCTGCCCCGGCCGGGTGAGGTAGGCCTGGCCCGAGGATGGAAGGGTGGAAGAGACAGAGAGAGGCATCGCCCCCCACCCAGGAGATAGAGAGAGAGAGAGAGAGCGCCTGTGTCACCTTGAAATTTGATATCATGTGCTGGCAGCAGAGCCCAGCTGGTGGAGAAGGGGGGTGGGTGCAGCAAGAAGATGTCTGGCCACTTGTGGGAGCTTTGGGCAGGCAGAGCCCGAGCTTTTAACCCTTTTTCAGACAATGAAAATTTACAGAACGTTAACCTTTCCTAGAAGAAGATAGAGATGAAATGGAAGAAGGAAATGTGCAAGTGTGAAGGTCTGGGCAAGGGAAAGATGCGGAAGAGTAGAGAAGAATCTTAGGTGGGAAGAGATGATGGATGGCTTTTGCTGGACTCTTCTTGTTACAGCCATGGACAGAACCATGTTCCTTGTGACACAGAGACTGCATCCAGGGGGAGGCGGTGGCTCAGAGCCAAGAGGGTTCAGTGTTGGTACCCCTCGGCCCCAGGGGGTGAAATTTGGGGGGAACAGGTGTTCCAAAGGTGAGACTGTGCTCTTTTTGGAACGAGACAAAGCATCCTTAAAAGGACAACCCTAGAAGCAGCTCTGGTCCATGTGCAGTGGTGAGAGCACTGGGCATGGAAGGAAGAGGTTCATGATGGCAAATGATCTCTGGGCGGTGCCACGGAAACACACGAGGTTTCAACCGTGTTTCCAGGGGAAGCCTATGGCACAAGAAGGACTCTTCTCTTGATGAATTGAGAATTGATTATCTAAAGGGTGGTGATGAACCGAGAGTTAGAATTTCGGGGATGGATGTATTGGAATCTGGTAGGGGGAGGAGGAAATGTTTTTGGAAGGTTTTCATTTTCCCTGTGTGTTTCTTTTTACTTGTAGTTTAGTTAATAAAGTTTTCTTTTTTTTATTTCTAAGTTGGAGCCTGCTTTGCTTATTCCTGGTCACATCTCACAGCAGACACCGGGGAGAGTTTATTTTCATGGGGGCACTGGCATTGCACCAGCGTCAAACCATGACAAGTGTATATATAAAATGCACTAACAGCTCAAGTCAAATATTGATTATTTCTTAACCTGACTTACAAGGGAAACTTTTCTATTTCTGAAATATTAACAATGGAAATCGATGTGGCTTTATATCTTTGGAGAAATGTCCTCTCTTGCAGCTAAACACCACTGAATTCCTGATGGTTAACATATCATGGTGACCATTATGTTGGTATGTAAAAAATTAAGGTTCTAAGCCAGGGTGCCGCAGGTAAGGAAGTGCTGGTCTTTACCTAGTCATGTCTAAGCCATAGTGACCAAATTGAAAGCTCTGAATTTTTTAGGGATTGGATTATTTTAATCTGTCAGTTTATTTGCCTGTAAAATGTTATTCATGCTGATGCTTCTTTCATTCAAAACAGAAATATTATGAAACAAAGGTGATGTTTGGAGAAGTGCCTTGAGATGCCCAGGTGGAATACTGTAGAATTGCAGAATTCTGTAATACCAAAGTCAAAATTCAGTTTATTGCTGCCATCCATCTATGTCATCAAAGTTCTGTTGCACCTACAATGCACCCACTCATGCTGTACTAGAAGAGGATTCAGTTGGTAACTAAAAATACACAGATTTCACAACCTGTATAACAATCTGCACAATCTGTAGAAAATCAGGTATAATCAAATTACTCTTCCTAAGATCCATCTCAAAGCCATAGTTAGGACTTCTTTGGGAAACACAAAAACCTGCAGCTTTTAGGAGAGCATTGTTGGAAATAAATATGTGGTGGCCTGGGGGTTATTTTATGTAAGAAGAAAAATATGGGTATGTAGGAAAACAAATATGGATACTGTGGATATACTGTGTTTTGTACAGAATTATGTTTCAGATATATCTCTTACTATAAAATTATTGCCAATACTGGTGAAACAAAATAGGATAAACACAACAGTGGGAAATGATCCTTTTTTCTTCAGTGAGCAAGATTGTAAGTGCTGTCATAGATTTTGCCTTGTGACCATAAAAGACAGGCTTTTATAGTCTGCTTTTAAAGATCAGCATGTTTGGATTGTATTAGTTGAAAGAGAAGAACTATATCCCAAATCAAATAAAACTCCACAGAGAAAGTTCTTCTTGCTTTCTTTACTTTTTTTTTTTTTTACGTGTCAGCTGCAAACCTGTCTTTCATTTGAAAAAATCAGTGTGTCTGATGTATTTCTATAGGTAATATACACAGCAGTGTTAGAATAAAAAAAAAAAAGAGAGAAAAAAGTAATCCATATGTTACCTTTTTACCTTTTCTTTGCTCATTTTCTTAAATCAGTATAGCTGACTCCTAGTGAACAATTTATGAAGGAACAGAGATTGGAGATTGTCCAGGTTTGGCTCATTAACGCATGCGACCCTCACATCATCCAAGCTCTCTTAACATAAAAAAAGTGTCATATAAAATGAACTCCATGCATTTTGGAGAGCTGCTGTTTACAGAAGAATTATAGGTAAAGTATCTTCTCCATTTGCTGCCTTGCCTTCTTGATTTATGTCTTGTACCAGTCGCATGTCAGTGTTCTTATATTCCTCAAAGATACCGAGGAGAAACTGTATGACTCTATAGTAATTCAGTTATTGGTAAGTACCAGATTGTATTTTCCATTTTTATTAAGTAGGTGTTCCTCTATTGGCTTTTACTCCTTCAGAATACTTTAATTATCACATATTTATCAAGACTGCTAAGCAAATATTTAAATAAACCCTCCTCCAAATTATTTTTAGGATACAATGTATGTCTTGCAATTTATATAGCTCTCAAAAAAAAAAAAAGAAGGAATGTAAATGTAGCTAAAATATCTTACAGGAAGCAATATATAAAACTTCCAAGTACCCAAGTAACAGAACATTGAAACACAAATAATGATGAGTATTTAAGTGAAACAAAGAACACAGTTTTAGGATTAATCCAGCTTTGCAGATATGCAAAATCTGATAGGGTTTTTCTCATTCCTGCAGTTTAATCTGTTATTCTCTAAATAGCACCATTCCATAATCCTCAGTCTTCTGTTGGACCTTGAATATTTTGAGATAAACTTTTCCAAATGAGCTCGATAGGCCTAAACCATATTTAATATAATGTCGAATAACATTAGGTGGCCTATTCTGAGGTGATTTTTTGTATGCATGTGTTTTTAACAAACACAGGTGTCTTCTATGAGAAGATACCAGAAAGTAAAGATGTCACTGATCTTTAAAATATAGGAGATGACTGGGTGAGTGATGGCAAACCACAAAACAACAATGGAGGGCAGCATGACTAGGCTCTGGGAAAAAATAATAGTGATCAAGACAGCTGCTAAGACCAAGAATTTAACAAGAATCAGGCTGGATCAAGAAAAAATGGGCTGGAAAGACTCTAATTTTAATTTTCATAGCTTGAGGATACAGACTGGGAACAGAAGTAGCAAGGATTTGCTGCAAGTTGTGGAGTCTGATCCTGCTGGATCATCGGGAGAATAGGTGGGGCATTTGTTAAAAGTGGTTAATGGAGAATGTTTGTAGCTGTGGGCAGATGCAAAATGTCTCCTAGAGTCTTCAGCAAACTCCTCAGGCACTCCTAGTTCCGTTATTTCCGAGTCCCTGAAATAATCTGGTTCTGTTACAGAAATTTTGTCTGAATTTCCAGCCATGACTTTCACAGAGTCAGGAGAAGTTCATCTCACACAGTCTTTGTAGAAGTGGCCAACTCCAAAGTAAATGATGTATTTGAAATAAATAATAAAGATTTCAGCACTGGATTTTGAATATGATTCAAGCTCTTTCAGATGAGCAAATTAGAGAATGGAACAAGTTCAAATCGGTGTATTCATCATGACTTTAATACTTTGGTTAGGAAAGGAATTAGCCATTAAACATCTATTTAAGTATTTTGTGTGCATGTGCACGATGGCCAAGTTATCAAGACTGTATAAAAACACAAAGAAAAAATACAATTCTTTATGTGGTGAGAGGGATTAATCCATACTCTACATCAGTTTGGGGCCTATTATATATAGAAATGGAAGTGCTCTATTCAGCTTGGGTTGAGTTGCTCATAATTCTTTTAAGACACTAATTAAATGTCTTATATCCAGTAAGTAATAGATCCTGCTGCCTCTGACAAATGGAGTTTTGGCCAAAACCTATCGAGTTCTTTAAAAATATCTGAAGAATGGGAACACTACAATACCTTGTATAGAAGCCTTAAATCTAGTTTCAGGGAGGAAAAAAAAAAGAAAAAGAAAATATTCTTTGATGAACTTATGAAAGGAAAGATCTATTGCAGGATGAAAGTCTGACCTTCTGAATTCTACTTTGCAGGATCTGTGATGTGGGTATCGTGGTTTAACCCCCCAGCTGAAACTAGCTCAGTGGTGAAGGTAAATTTCCTTGCTTAGAACATTAATTCTGTTTTAAACAATATATTTAAGTAGAAGACCTACAGCCCTTACAAAACTTCAGAAATACTCCGTTTAAAAAAAAAACAAAAAACTAGTTTCTAAGGAAGAGTTTGATTCTTCCTTTTCCTCAGGAACCCCAGGATCAAATTGTGATAGCCCGTTGTGCAGAAACCCTTCATGTGCAGGGTAAAATTGTGGCCAATTGTATTCCAGTGGTGCGATTAACAATTTGGAAGGGAAAGTGTCAGGCATTCAGTCTCAAAATGTGAGCTGGAGTTCACTATCTGGAGAAGTTGTCTATTTAGACATACATTTCATATTGTTTCAGCCCCCAGTTAATTAATGCTGCTTGTAGAATCTTTCTTACTACCTGTTACATGTGGTACTTTTCAGAAAACAAACCAGAAGATTTCTGCCTCAAGCTCTGACAGATTTTGCAGGATAAAACAGGGCCTGTTGTGTATTAAGGGATGCCTCTTAACCTACTAAATTTTGCACCATTTACTAGAGCTGCAGAAGTGAGAATCATTCCCAAAACTGTTGAGAGGAGAATGCTTAAACCTTGTGTTCATTACAGCCATTATTCTTTTGTCCCTAGGTTTTTGACTGGAAGGGGCAAAATATGACTTTTTAAGGTCACATAGGGAAGTACAAAGTTTGTCTCTTAAACCTAAAGCAATAATCTGCAATGCTGAAACCATTTATTTCTTTGGTTACCATGCCATTTATCAGAGCTGATGAGAACAGTGGCTCAGAACTGTGGTGGGACCAAGCAAATGAATGTTCCATCCAGTGATGTCAACCAAACAAGAACCAAGGTAGAAGGAAAACAAAGATTCAACTGACATACAGGCTCAGCTGCCTCATGAATAACAAATTTTCTTTCCCCTTTCTCCTCCTTCTTTCTCCTCCCCCTTCCCTTCCCCTCCCTTCCCTTCTTCATCATGTGACATTTTTTATGTGGTGTTCTGAAGCTCTTTGAGTTTCAGTCACATTACCTTTGCACAAAGAAGCAAAGCATGTTTCCCAGAGGTACAGCATGACTCCTTTCACAATCTCAAGGAATGGGAATTTGAACAGTCCAAAACCATGCTCTGAACCCTGTTCTGCTATCCCTGGCATTATGGTTCATAAAGTCTAGGATTCGGTGTGTAGGTGAATCAGATAGCAATGAATACAGTAGCAACAGGCAGCATCAGTATAAAAGTAAATTAATTTTGTTTTATTTTTAAAAATTTTTCAATTTTAAATTTTTAGAGATTAAAGATTTGGTTGAAGATTTCACAATTCCTACTTGCTTGTGGATGTAAGGAATAGCAAAATTAAAAAGAGGAAACACAAAATGGAATTGTTTATGGGAGCATATGGTACATCATGCATAGGTCAATAACTGTGAACCTGGTTTAGTCAGAATTACTTCAGACATTCTCAGACAGTAGTAGTGAAATAAACCCCAAAAATTTATGGGACTACTCTTGATGGTAGTCAGCGTGTATTGAGTGAAATTCACCTTTCTAAAAATGACTATTTTTCTATGTAACCTACCTGCTGCAGTTAAATCATGCTCTGAATATGTGATGATCATTTAAGTTATTAATGTCTCTGCTTTGTTCTGTTCAAAGTACTAAGTCAGGAAATGTTTGCATTTTACTGTGGCTGTGACTCAGCTCAGAAGGGGTCAGGTGTACCTTGGGTTGTCTTCCTGAGCAAACATGCAGGCAAACTTTTTCATCTCAAATTTCAATTACACCTCAGTCCTTCTCCTCCCCCTCCATCTCCTTTAATGAGAAAAGAGGAATCAATGCACATTAATGCTTTTCCAGACCAAGTAATTTATTTCTGTGTGTGGCTTGCTTACGCTGGCTTGGTCATTGGAGGAATGGAATCATTGTTCCTTCAGGACTGCATCAGCTTCTGTGCAGGGACTTGCAGCCTGTTGAGTTCTAAAACAAGAACAGATCTCTCTCTCCCTCTCTCCCTCCCTAATTGCCTTAATAGAAGATAAAAAGAATTGCTGGGTAATTCATGGTGGATCCCATTATTATAATGTCTCTGGGATTTCTTGAGTAATATAATAATTTGCAATCTTCCAGATAGAAGTGCCACTTTTTTTGCTCTCACTTGTGCTAATTTTACATCAGTGTGACTTCTTTGAAGCCAAATGCATCCTATCTAGAGGGAAAAGAATTGAGAAATCAAGTTATTACTCCTCCCTGCCCCATTCTGGAGAATAAACTATTTCTGTTCAGGAAGTGCTGTTACCCTACTGACCCTGGCTTCAAAAATAAGTCTCCAATCAGCATCTGTTGAATGAGAAAAAGACCCTAATTACACCTTTTTATATGCAAAACCTCAAAGATAATCTGCATTACTTAAATGTTAATATTGTTAATAATAAGCTTTTTTTTCTTCCTTTTTTTTTCCTCCCCATCAGGTTAAAAGGGAAAAACTACAGTAAAAGCACATTGGTGACACTGAGGGAAAATCATGAACCCAGAGTAGTGTGGCAGAAGTTTCAGCAATCACTTTTCCAAAATCATGAATATTTTCTCTTTTTTTTTTCTCTGCAAAGTGTGTTCAGAATTGTAGAACATGTAGTAGACGAAATCTGATAAGCAGAGAAGTTGGAGTTGATGCTGGACCTCTTGGATTTTTTTATGGTTTTTTTTCCACTTCCTGGCCCTTGTTATGACATAAACATCCTGATACTGTTATTGCACAAACAAGTTTTTCTGCATTAAATATTTAAGTGACTGTTGAAGTCCACATAGTCACAGTTTCTGAGTGTATTTTTGTAAAATGCAGCAACTTCATTCTCGGGATCTCTCTCTGGTCAGAGCGACCCCAAGAAAAGTTAGAAAGTCTCTTTTCCCAGCCTGGCGCTTGAAGAAGGAGTCAGCGCTCTTCAGTTCTTGCTCTCAAGGTTGTTTATTGTTCCTTACCTATAAAATTTTTTCTCCTGTCCAGCTGAGTCTGCTCAGCAAGACAGTCAGAGGCACTCTGCCTGCCCCCGAGGCAGTGTTATGTCTTTATACTAAAAACTACATGTACAATGTTTACAATCACTTTCCAATACCTATCACCTGTGTTAGACAGTGAGCTTCTACTCTAAACCAACCTAAAAGTGCCAACATCACACCAGAAGATGGAGGCCCAAGAAGAAGAAGAAGGGGAAAGGCAGGACATGTCCAGATCCCTTCATCTTGCCCCCTGAACCTCCATTCTAAAAAACCCCAAAATCTACTTTTTCACTCTGTGATAAATTCACTATCATTCTACTTAAACTGTTGTGGCTTGCAGATCTTCCTCTAAGGTTGGTAACTTGCTCTGTGGGTCATAATCAAAACCACAGGCATCTTGGGCTCTGTGCCAGGGTCTCTGAGCCCCCCTGGCAGGGGTCTTGGCTGCTCAGGACAGCCAGAGGGATGTCCTGGGCTCCAACACTTCATCACCACTTAAGGACATTCTCACCTAGAGAAATAGTGCCTAGGCATTCTACTCCAACCTAGCAGAAAAATCACTCAAAGTGACTCCTGGAAGGTTTTCCTGGGAGTTGTGAGCTGATGTGATTTTGCACTTCAGCATCCACTATCATATTCCCCTACCTCAGAGCCCTAGCACAGTGTGCACTAGTTGGAAGGGGTACATGCAAACTTCAGAAGTGGTTTCGTGTCCAAAGAGCAGAACCAGCCCCTGGCTGGCAATCCCTGAGCTGGCAGAGCAGCCCTCAGATATCACTCAGGCTATTTGCTGCAAGATAAGATTGTGTGTGCTGGTCTTGTCTTACAGCTGCATTGTCAGCTTGGCCACACCTGAAAATCATATCTGCTGACTTCCTGGGGGATGGTAAAATGCCAAAGGAAGATGAAGCTGTGCCTGGACCCTGCCTTTCCCCCCACTACAGGCACTTTGCCTTTGCAATTTCCAGCTCTGAAGTGGCTTTCTCTTATGTACCCCTTATTCCTCACCTGGCTCCTGTCCAGACTCTTTTGTTTGCTTGCTTCTCAACTTCATTCCTTGCAGCCATCAGAACTGGCTGCTTGCATGGCAGGCTGCCAAGGAATTTGTAGTAGGATTTTGGTATATTTGCTCTCACTTATTGATGCTCTCAACAAGGTGTTTGTAGCACAATCCCCTTCTTACCATGGCTCTCTTCAAGAGAAATACTCATAATTTTGCATTTCCTTAGCTGTAACTCACAAACAAGTCAATAATAGCCCCTTCATTGCTTGCATTCAATCTATTAGCAAGCAAATACCTGAGAAAATGGATATGTGACCTTTGCCTTCCTCTCTCAAATGCTGTGGAAGTGAGGCTTGTTTGTCATGGAGTGTATGAGGGGCTATATGTTAAAAGACAGAAACAATGGCCCAAAACAAATTTTAAAACGTACTTAAGAAGTTAGAAATTGTATGAATAGTTTTATTTTTATTAGTAGTTTTTTAATTGGTGAGTAGTTTTATTGTGAATCTCTGCCTTTCCTCTGCTTTTACTTGCCACTAGGAAACTCTTTAGAACATTGAAAAAAACTCTTCTGAACAATTTTATATGCAGGTAATGTTCTAAAATCTGTCTGAAAAAGAAATATCATGTCCAATTCTGCCCAGTTGCTTTTCCATAAAGCATTAATGCCTCAGGCCTGGAATGGACCTCACTGTGTAAAGCCAATCAATTTGCTGATGATTTATGGTAGGAAAATAACAGCTTCAATTAATCCAAAGAATGTGTCTGTGGAAAATGGTTCCAACAAATTTCACAGTTGGTGGGTATTTTTAATAAAGATAAGAAACTGTGATATGATTAACTGCCTATTTAATAAATATAAGAAATTATGATATGATTAACTCCCTTTGTAAGGGTCTAATACATGGTTACAAACACTTTTTTTTTTCTTAACCTTAGTCCAAAATTAAAAAAAAAAAAGAAGCAAAAATCTATGCTGATATGAGTATTAAACAAACAACTTTTTGAAACTTAGAATGATACTCGGGTAATTGTGGGATGGGGAAGATCTGTTCTACATTTAAAACTTTAAACTTTTCTCTTCATGGCAAAGTTTTCAATGTTAATATTAATTTTTCTGTTACTTGAAAGGCTAGATATAAGAAAGTGTGTTCACACAGCATGGAGTGAGATACTTAATTTTCTAATAAGAGGTATTGCTTTTTTAGAAATTTCTGAAATATTGGAAAGCAAATAATCATTTTTAGAGTTGAAGGATTAGTGCAGTTACTAGGAGAGAGGTTTTTAGTGAGGGTGAGAGGGAGACTCAGATGTTTGCACATCTCATAGCATGTATGTTTGTAGTGCACACGTAACCACACAGCTTTGAAAGTCTTGTGAAGAGCAGTAAAATTACTTACTCCTAAATCAAATGTGTCCAGTTAAAGAAACAATAAGTTTGGAAGCTAAATTTGGAAATTGTTTTAAGTCATGGTGATTTGTTATAAGATGTCCTGCAAATTGTGTGTCTGTGCACACATTTCAATGGCCATGGATATTTTGTTAATCAGAAATCGCATAGTTTAAAATTTACTGGTTTATGAGAGGACAGATTGTTCTGTGAACTGCTTGTGAATGAAAAAAATACTAGAGCAGAATCACTGTTTGACTAGAACTGTGTAAACAGTTGGGATGAATAATTCATGCAACCAATTTATTTTATTTTACCCTTAATGCCTTATCTATGAACAGCAGAAAACTGTCTTGATTTTGAACATTTTGCAAAATCATTTAATAAGGAATTTTGCTGATAAATTCTTAGCTTCCAGTTGATTTATTAAGAACACAAATTAATACTCTTTACTAAGAGTTTTTTTTTTTAATATTAGATTTCATTGCGAACAAGATTTCCACTTTTGGCCATTTTTTTCTATTCAAAACAGATTATTGGGCCTTAAGTGAAACCCTTGAATATTGTAAGCTCAAAATTAACTTCCAGCATGCATTCTCCAGTATTTAATTACTTTACTTGGAGTATTTTTACTGGCTAACTTGTTGGGGGGTGGGGAGGGGGGGGGGGGCACCTATAGGAAGTGAATTAATATTTCATTGAGTCAGACTAACCCATTTGTTGGTCTCTTATAGCATTAGAAATCTTGAATTCAAGTATTTCTAGGGAACTACTTCAGGTATTCCAGGTGCTCTCAGCTTCCCAACTGATGTGCCATTGCTACACTACATGCCTGGATGTATTGGAGTGAAGCCGCCTGGATATATTGGAACTGGTGGGTACCTTGCTTTATGAAATGTGATATTCTCACCTGCCAGTGTTCTTCAGTTAAAGATCATTCCAAAAACAGATCTTGAAGGGACCTTGTTTCTCAGGGCTTTTCAATGCTGTTTTGGAACACTGCCTCAAAGAAGAAATTTACTTGAAATATTTTTCTTTTATCAACCCTTTCTTTAAAGATGTGAAGTACTTGACAGAGATTAGTGTTGAGGGAGACAATTTGGTTAAGGAAAGTGACATAAATGAGGTATTCCTGCTGTTGCCACTTTGTCAGTACTCAGAATTGCCAAGTACGGATGCAGTGCTTTCTTTGTAATAACTCCTGTAGTGCTCCACAGCCCTGTTGTGAGGAATTTAAATAAATTGTTTCTAAAGAGTGCTTTTTATAGAAATTTAAATAAAAGCTTCACCCCTTCTTCCATTTACTAGTAAATCTTGATGAACCATTTGCTAGAAGCAATATCACTAACTAGCCTGTCCAAATAAAGACACTACAAGGTCAATGGCTAATTCTTTGCTGGTGTTCTCCACATCATTGGCCCTGTATACCACAGGCAGAAAGATATTTTTAATTCTGGAAATTATGTCTAACTTGGCACTTTGGAGAATGATACCAGTTTCCTGTACAGTGAAACATAAATGTGTGTGTGTGTATAGACTACATACAGTCAATATCTTCAGCTTTTTGCCTGGGGAAGTTGTATTTTCTGCTGACTGAATGGCTTCCAGACTGAGCTTAATACTTTTTCTTCATTATAAAATTAAATTTCTTAAGTCAGAGATGAAGATATGGCCATAGCTCTGCCCGTCCTAACTGGCATTGCTACCCTACTTTTACTCTCTCTTTTTCCTACCTCTCTCTGTCACCTTCCTAACAATGTGCACTGCATCCTGGGTGGCTATTTGTGTTCAATAATGTATTCAGTCTATTCACTGTGTCTTATTAAATTTTAAAGCCACTCTGTTGTAAAGTATTTTATGTATGTGTAGCTTTGGTCTGCTGTCAGTCCACAAGTAGAAGAAAACAATCAAATCTTATCCTGCAGTTCTTGTTCATGCTGTATAATAGCACTGGTAAGCAGCAAGCCAATTGGATGCATTTGTTTCAGATAGAAGATAAATGAAAGACCTACTTAGATCAAGCAAACCAAGTTTCTTTCAGTAGAATTCAGGTAACTATTTCCCCTTTGTTCCTCTCTTTAAGATTCCTAAGAATGAAGTCAAACAAGTCTCCTTCCAAAACACAGAACTTAACTTATAAAGATTTGGAATCAGGAAGAAATATATCCATTTCCTTTGTCATCCTGACTGTTGTCATACAATTGTAATAGTAGCAGAAATTAAGACAAATTTATTCTGATTACCTTGGCTACTGGTTAATGCTGAATCACAGCACAAAAGAGGTTGGTGACAAAACACACCTCACCCAAGAAATCAAAAATTATATTAGGAAATTAATATTTTAACAGTTTAATAGTCCAAACCATTAGTCCAATAATAATTATGCATTATTTTATATAATAGGCCGAATTAATAAAGGCATTTACGATATTAATAATAATTCATGATGATATTACTAATAATTCATAATTGCTATACAAGAGAACCAATAGTCACCCTTTTCTTTGGTGTGATATTCACCTTTCCAGTGTCCCACTGAGTCCTAAGGTTGAAAAGCATCTGTATTTTCCTTGTTTAACCTTAATTCATAATTTTCCCAGAGACATAGCTTCTTTGGTATCTCTGCC
This sequence comes from Diglossa brunneiventris, assembly GCA_019023105.1. NCBI lineage: Eukaryota > Metazoa > Chordata > Aves > Passeriformes > Thraupidae > Diglossa > Diglossa brunneiventris. The sequence continues at coordinate 109,640,529 of CM032352.1, read as the reverse complement.
AAAGATTGCAAGCATTGCATGGCTGAATATCATGTCGAGTCTTCCAGAACATTTCATTTATTGAATATTTCTGTGTATTTGCATCCTTCCTCTAAGTCCAGCTCCCCCTTCTATATTAAAATACTCTATATACTGGATTTAGGGGCTTTTAGAAGCTCAGTACATTGATGCAGGAGATTCCTTCTCAGTCTTTTTCAGGGTGTTGATATCAGGGCTTAGATACAAGCTTTTACTCTCTTTCTTTGTTCCATAAATTGAGATGTTTAGCTTCAAAACCATGAGTACAGAGAGCACTTGTCTGCCTTCCATGAGGTCTCAACTGCTTTACAGAAGGGCATAATTTAAAATACCAATGTATTAATTAGCTAATTTAATTTTTTATAATTGCAGTCCTGTGCCTAAAAGATCAAGGAACTTGGCTGCAATCAATTTAATGCATTCTTCAATCGAGAGCTATTTTCAATTCGTATTCTTCCACTGTATGGATCACAGCCAATGTGCTACACAAAATCCATTCTTTTAAGGATTGCTAATGACACAAACTAAGTGATCCTGAAAGACAAAATCGTTGGTGTAGTTTTCATTGATTTTGGCAAAACATTCAATGTGAAATCTCATTTGCCTTTTATTCAATTGTGGAAAATATCTCATTCTGGATTTTTTCAGATCAAACTGAAAAATACATAAAAACTTACCTGTTGAAGCACAATGCAGAAAAATAACTGAATGATGGGGAAATATATAATCTTGCCTTTGGAATCTCTGTTTCTTTATAAAATTGATAAATGTTTTGTCTGCTATATAAAAGAAATGTTTCAGGAGTATTTAATCAGTTTCTAGCCAAATCTTTAAAATAGTTCAGAGTAATAATCCTATATTTTTTTTTTTTTTCATAGGGAGGGACCTATTTTTATTCAGAGAGCTCTCTGAAGGCCATGGAGTTTTTATTTATCAGCTACAAGTCCAGTGACTGACATTTTGGAGTTAAGTAGCATCTCCTAGAGAGTGGTAGAATCTCTAAAAAGGAGATGAATTCTGCTGATATTTGATGGATAAGAAAGGATGATGGACAGAGGAGACCAGCAAGCAATCTTGAAATATTTATGCTTGCATATCTTTTATCCTGCTTTGGTGCATTTCTGTTTATAGTTACAGAAATTTCTCAGCCACAAAATGCAGGAGCCATATCATAATGGCTTTACTTTGTGTCAGCTAATTTTTCTGGGTTTGTTCAGTGCGCTAATAATTTGGGAGCGCAAATACCATGGAATTAAATAAGAATCTGGTTAAAGATTTTTTTTTTAATTTTGAGGTAAAAACTTTTGTTCAGTGCCCTGTGTGCTTCTTATAAAATCAAAAACAACTGAGGACTGTAGAAGGACTGAAACTCTTATTAAGTAAAGACTTGTGGTTTTCTTATTTTACATATAAATGTGTATATCCATATGTTACCTGCAAGGTTTTTTTGAGTGTCACACCATGAAAACTCCTCTAGTTCTTGAGCTGCTTTTTTAAGGAACTTGGTAGAGTTTAAGCAGTCCAGTGCCAGATCTGCATATTTCTCAGATTCTGCAAATATGCTTAAAGCTCAAAAGATGCTGTCAAATAGCTTCTGAAAAATCAGTTTATGCAGCTAACATGGTGTCAGCATTAACAGACTTGCTGTTTACCTTTACTCTGTTTATTTACCTGCCTGGAAATTGGAGCTGGATGTTTAGAGGACAAGCTTTTCCTCTTCTTGAGGGAATTCAAGCTTAATCTCCCTCATGTAGAGGGAGTTTCCAAATCAAGTTTAATGCCCATGCTGGAAGGAAGGTGTCCTTCAATACCAGGCTTTGGGCCATCACCCTTCCTACCAGTACTTCATCTTCAGTTTGCCCACAAAAGTGTTCACAGGGGACAACAGTCCAGTTTCAGAATCAGCTGAGATAGGAGGGAGCTCTTAGGGTTCTAGTTCTACCTGTGCTCTTCACATGGAATAGCAATAGGATAAAATAAATGTCTGTTTTACCAGAATTCAAACTCGAGCATAGGCTTCAAACTCTTTGAGGAGAAAGAGAAAGCTTTGTGTTTTAGGGTGCTGTGATTTTTGGTTTAGGGTTGTTTTGGTTTTTATTTTCTTCAAAACTTCCAGAGAAGCATTGCTTTTAATCACATTTTCAGAGAATTTTATTTCATATTATTTCTAAGAGACTATTAGTGTGAATAAAGTATAATGACATAGAAAAGGACAGTCTGAATGTTATGGGTGAATCTCATACATTGCCAGGCATGCTTGGGGTTGAAAAACAGACAACCTATATTTGCTGCTGCTCAGAATTGACTAATTATCTTTAATGGGATAGCAAGGGTCAAAATCTCATTCTGACAACCTTTACAAGTACATGAGGAATAACTCTAAAACCAGTACTCTGTAAGACACTGAGCTGCCAGAAGCTTTTTAGCAGGTGAGAAGGAAAGGTGACTTGTCAAGCACTGCTCAGAGAAAAAAAAAAAAGTAGCTCTTTGTTATATTCATAATGTAATGTTCAGTGATTGAAGTACATTTTGAAATAATTTGAATACTTTTATGGATCAAGAAATAGATGTCAGTATTTGTGAGAGGGATGAAACAGGACATTCAAATCTAATTTCTTGAACAATTGCTCTCCTTATTTTTCCTACATCATATTCAAAGAGGAAATCTATACTAATACTGGGATCAACTCAAGGCCAGCCCTAAGTTAACCATGAGCCACAACCTTAGGACTTCCTCATCATGCATTGGCAATCATGTTACTGGGGAGGGAGGTTCTTGTTTGCAAAGCAGGACCTTCTCAGAACTGCACCTTTGATAACTATTTTTTCCTTTTCCAGTCTTGTCTCTCTTTATAAAGAGTACAAGATGTAAGGAAAGGTACCAAAGAGCTGGATAAAAACGCCCTGCTGGTGACCGGGGATTGTGGATTTCTGTGCTGAAAGCCTTTAAGAAAATCACCACCATCCTGCAAGAAGGGCTGAAGAGGGACAGAAATATTTTGGTCAAATTCCACAGCTGGAAGTTTAACTTATTGAATTGACAGCCTCTAAATGGTGACCTGGCTTAGAGAGTTAAAGTACAAAAAGTTAATGTGTCAAGTTCCCAGAGCAGTTATGATATGAGCTGTGCAGCTGCACTTCCATCTAGAATGTTGTGTAATGTTCTTTTTTTCTGGTCCCATTGACCATCTCTTGGTTAAGCTTTTTGCAGCAGCTTTTTGTGGGAACCTCTTTCCTGCAAAAATCAGCAAATAAACATATCCTGTGACTACAATTATGATTTACTTACTAGTTGTTTCTTATGAACTACTTGCTGGCAAGCATTTGTGACATGCTTTTTTATAATTTTTCTTTTCCGTCTCTTCACTCTCATAAAGAAAATTCAACCTTTCTTTTCCATAGATGTGTCACAGAAATGAGGTAAGCAGACATTGCATAAACACACAGGCATAAGAAGAGAAAGAATACGTTTAGAATTGTGGGCTTTACTTCAATAAAATAGAGATTTCTAAGGGCTAAGTGATATTCTTCTCTATAAATCTTGTATTCAACTTTCCTTTGATATTTTGAACATAGTTTGGTTTTATTTATCGCTCTGACAGCATTTCACATTGGATTTTGCACTACATATTGTTCATCACTTAGTTGTGAGTATTCACTGCGGAGTAAGTAGTATATATCAGACAGGAGGTAATAAAAGGTAAAACTCAACCTGTTGGTCTGTAAAAAAAAAAAAACAAAACTTTTGCAAAAAATTGGGAAGCGATGGATTCATAAAATTGTCTGGTCCTATCTCATGGGTAAAGAAACTGATGTAGATATTCTACTTTTCTGGAAAATATTTTATAGTACAGTAATCCTTTAAAATGGGGAATCTTAATTTTATTTTTTAATACATATGGCCAAGAAAAAATTTGTGGTCTTAACATTTTATCGTAATTTTTCATTTTTCTAAAACAATATGTTTTAACAGGGCTGTTAATAGTAATAATATCCAGCTATTTTTCTCACATAGAAGATAGTAATTTTAAATAATCATCACACAAATGTAGAATTATGCTGATATTAAACAATCAAAACCTTCCTTTGATCAAAAGAAGGAATTCAGCTTTGATTACACAATGCTCTTTTAATTAAAAAAAAATATGCATCATCTTTTTAGTACTAGTATCTCTTTTGTATTAACTTTCATGATTTGTTATTTCATCTGAAAGACTTTTGTATGGAAATTAGGTTTCCCTTTCTAGTTGAACAAATGCTAATAGAGGTGCTCTCCAATTACTCACTGAAGTTTTAACCAAAGTCAATTTAATTACTTTTGCACCCCAAATGTCATTTTCCCCTCCAAACATCCCAGCAAGCAGGGTTGCCAGAATGAATATTTACAAATGAAAGAAGTAACAAATGTTTGAATATTTTAAGTTTTCCTTCAGTAGTAATCACTCGAGATGATGATTAATCAGGGAGCGCATGTACATCAAAGTTAAACATCAAATGCACAGATCCAATTTCGTATATCAATTAATTCTAGTGACCTTCTTGTATCCAAACTACTCTATAATTCCTCATCTGACAACTGGCATTTGTGACACTCCCCCCAGCAGTGTCATTATGCTATCAGCCTGAGGACAGTGAATAAAAATGCAAGGTAAGGGTTTGGTAGGTGCTAGACTGAGAGGTGGGACTGCAAGAGGCACTGTGCTCAAACAACTTGGTATGACAAGTACTTCTGCAAACAAGTGAATTTCTCACTCCCAGTGAGTCCCACTCATCAGGATAAGGTCCATACACAGGGATGCTTCCATCTGGGGGCTAATGTTGGGCTCTGAAATCTCCTCTGTATGAGGTAATTTTTTTGTGCACTAGGTGAAGTTTTTTTCCTGAGATTTCTTTAGGGCAGCAGCATCAGCTTTAGTGTGTTTTGTTAGTTCCAACTTGTTGCCGATTAATCGGCATTCAACTAAATAACATTCCATCAAAGCTCTTCCTTGAAAATAAATAACCTACGAAATATTATTATTTTAAGAGAGAAAACAAGAAAACAAAGTCTATTTTTTTATGTTTGCTGTAAAATATTGATGTCCTTCAATGTTCCAGTCATTAAAAACAGACATTCATTATGGTCTGATCCATTGAAATTGATCTTAAGTTTGCTGTATTGCAAGGGGAGTTATAATTTATATTCTTTCTATGTAATTGTTGAATGTTTGCTAAATAAAAGAACTGAATTCTATGAATTATGGCAGGAGAAGGACTGGGCAGAAGATGGTTTAGGTGGACATGTGTTAGATTTCTATTTTGAACTGAAGAGCTGTGATGATCCACCAGACCAATTTTTTGCAAATGTTTTGTAAACTATTCCATATGTAATGATATAAACAAGACACGTTAAAAAGAAAAGATTCTACCATTTGGCAAATTACTTTAAATTTGCATATATTTTGAATTAGGCAAATACATTCTTTGTTTAACAAAAGTTTCTCCAAGTAAATGAAAGTTTTATACTAGGACTTGGTTTACTCTTTTTCTGTCTCCTCTGCGACTGTATTTTATCCTCAAAAGTCATTGCCTTTATTGTTATTTTTAATTCAGGTTTTATGTTTTTAAGGTGTTTTCAGTTTCATCTAAAGAAAACCTTTTACTGTTTAGCTCTAAATGATGATAAAAGCTACAACATGTAGAGAGGCATGGATTCCCCCAGCTTATCATTATGAAAGATCATTTTGATTTAAAATTAAATTTAGGAGGTAGAATGAGATTAAATGGAAAGCTCAAGTAGAACATTAAAGAGAACACCATCTAAATACTGGTATGATTTTAAATTATAATAAAGGACTTACCGTTATGTTCTACAATTCCAGTCAAATTTCAGGGATATTTTAAGAAAACAGTGTACTAATTCAAAAGGAATAGACCCACTGAGCCAAAGAAAGAAATTATTCAGAAGGCAGTAACAGAAGATGGGAGAAAAATAAAAATATTTTATAATTGTGATATAATACTAAAAATTTTTTTGTGCTCTTTGTTAAATAGGGTAATTGATCTCTATCCCAATATCAGAGTTACAACCAAATTTTTCTAAGTAATCTGCTGAGGCTGGATCACCAGTTCTGACTGGGCCAGCACAGCAGATTTTGGGCCATCACAGGCCTCAAATGATCAAACAGCTATTCCCTAAGATGAAATGGAAATGTCATACTCATTGAATTCTGTATGCTAATCCAAAGAGAAAGTTCTTCACAAATTATTCTTTTTTACTTGAAATGATACGATTTTTCTCTGTATGTCTAATTTGCATCATCAAGGAAGAAAATTTGGACAATGTAATGAAAAAAAAATTAGGAATTTATGTATCCTCTAGCTTCTGGAACATGGTGCTAGGGGAAAAGTTGATACAGAATCATTTCCCATGCCATTCTGCCCAAACTACTCCGCAGATTAAGTAAACATGATGGCCTCTGAATTTCTATGATGAAGAAATAGTTAACCATGGCTCATGCAAATATGAATTATTTCTTTCACCAACCAAGTATTTACTCATCTTTCTTGTCCACTGAGAGTTTCTCTGTTGGGCCCAAGACCGCAAGGGAATCTAAAAACCCTGACATCCAACCACCTGAACATTTCTTATCCTCCAAATGTACTCCAGGATTAACAGTTCCCTAAAATGCCTAAAAATTCCCCTAAAAACATTTTTTTTCTTTTTTTAAGAAAACAACTTACAATTGTCAAGGTTATCACAGACGTCTTATGCAGTGATGAGAGAGGAAATACTCTCCTGCCTAAACTTTGCACCACAATAGTCTCTAAGGCAGCTCAATCAAAAATGAAGCAAGGGGGTCATGTCTTTTGATTTTAGAGAAAAGTCCCAGTAGCTGTGATCCAAGAGGAATTGTTGTATAATCATGCCATACTGCACAGGTGGGTTCTGTTGGAGAGGTCACAAAGCATCTCTTATTCTTCTTTTCCACTTCCCAAAATCTGGGCTTGCTGGATGTTTCTTGCTTACCCAAGATTTGCTTTTAAAGAGACAACACCAGGTTTGGAAAACAGAGCTCATTCCCTGAGTAGATCTCATTCTGCATCTCCCAAAGTGACTAAAATGACCTGGGTCAGTGATGTTCTTGCTTCTTTCTGCTGTAGCTCTTTCACTTTTTGTGGGGCACTTAACCTTTCAGTGAACCGTTGACCTACAAAGGGCAAGATTTCAAGTGGGTGGAGGATTTAGGAGAAAGACATCGCTGCTGTTCTGTGCCTGGCACTTTACTTGAGACATGGGTATTAGTACAAGGAATTATTGTGTGGTTTTAATTTCTTCTGCAAAGGCCCTTTGCCTTAATTCTCAGAAGTTAAAGATTGGTAGACTTATCCTAATTGACAGAGTAGGAAAGGCAGTTGAATAAATTACATAATCTGAGCACACTGGAATTTTATTTGACTTAGTAGATTCTGCTTTGGTATTTAAACTGTGGATTAAAAGAAACAAACAAAAATGTTTATTTTGAAAAAAACAAGTCTCACTGTTTAATTTTTTTTAATAAAAGTTTAATAAGGGATAAAAGGACAATATGCAGAGCTAGGGTGCTTGGCAATCTGCCAAAAACACCCTGTTAGCTTAAACAATTTTCTTATATACTTTTCATTACAGTGGTTAAATGCCTATTAATGAGGGTTATACATATTCAAACATTCCTGTGGGTTTACATGTTCTGGGAATTCTTTTACTTGGTTTTAACCTTTGACTTACCTGCATGCCATCCTGTACATTAAATCAATATATTTTATTTCTTCTCCTTTCTGTTGTTTTGACACTTCCTGATAACTGGAGAGTCAGTAGTAAACATAATATTTCAGTACTAATATTTCTCTTGGTGTCCTGGTTCTTGTAACTGTTATCTTATCATTCAGATAAGATAGTTCACAAACACATTGAATCAACATAGCTATTTCACATTATCTGAGTTAGTTACAGATAAAAGTGTTTAGCAGTACATAGTCTCTATTTTAATATTATGTGAAGGTCTAAGCTATAATATACTTCTCACACTACTATTTATAAGCTATACAGTGCATACAAAAACTGACAGCTTGTACTATCTCAAAAGCAGTTAAAAAGGGATTACAAATTGTACTATATCAGAATCTCTGTGATCAGTAATAACTTGCAAAAGCCAATACATAAATGCGAAATTCAAGAACTATGTTGTCATTTATAACATTTCTTAATGTGACAGAAGAACCAGATCCTGAAATATCCTATGTTTCACCTGTGAATTTAGAAGTGCAAGACATTTCCCCTTTGATTAAGTAGTTACTTCTCTGAAGCTAAGTTATTGGCAGGTTGAAGTTGTTAACTGCTGTGAAATGGGATCTTGTTTCTCTTGTGGAATATGACCCTAAGATACATTATTTTGCTGTTCTTATGCAAGTCAACTATGTGTAGACCTCGAATTTAAATACTTAGTCTTGTGAGAGGTATCTCTAAGAGTACAGGTAGCTTTCTCTTGTGTTGTGTTCTTCCTCAGACCCATTGAAACTGCTGCAGGATCATTTGGAACTTGAACTTCACACTTTTCCTCATGCAAGTAATGCTCAATTCTACGTGCAGTTATGAGGCTGAGCTCTGGGGAAACCATCTGGAGCCAAGTGAAAGGGTTACCACCAGCCCAGGAGTTCTCCATCAATGAGCACTTAATGATTGAATCCAGTGGGATTATTCCTATGAATAAGAGCTACAGAATCTGAGCCCTGAGTACTTCATAGTGAGGACTTCACCTTTTGTGTTCTGTGAAGTGCTGTTCGTGTTTATTGTCCTGTGGGGAAACAATGCTCTGCTGTAATACCCTGAACCTCTTCTGAACTCTCTATATGTTTGGGATATACAAAGTGTTCTGCAACTTGTCTATTGTTCTGCTTCCCAAATTCTTCCCAGCTGGGGACAAATTACCATTTTTAATCGGAAACTTCATTTGTTTGTCTTTAATTCTTGCTGGTAGTTGTGTAAAGTGATCATGAACACTGCCTTAATTGGGCAGGAGAGTGATTTTTTTTGATTACAGTATTAAATGAAAGAGCTGTAACATTCACAGTCTAGTATGCCAACTGAAAAATTGTTTTGGTTTGAGGGTTATTTTGGTTTGGATTTGCTTTTTTTTTAGCCTCTCAGCTGTCACAGTTCCCCCTTTATTGCTTTTTAGAAGCAATGTAAAAAGGACTACACACAGTAATATTTAATGTGCTTACAGAATGACAAATATCCTTTATTCATGGAATTACTGCTGTTCACTGCCCATGAGTAGTCTTACCAACCTCAATTCTTCATTCTGCCATAGAAAAATGCTTTGATATAGCTCTAAACACCTATACAAATGAAACTAAAATTGCCCTTTTGGAATCCATTTGCATGTCTTGTAAAACTTTCCTATTTTGCTTATTCCACTCTCTGTAGTTTACTTTCTTCATGGTCTATGCAGTGTCTTGCTCACATTTGCTTCTACACACTCAGATGGAATATTTTTACAATGTGTATTTCATATCCCTCAATGACAGCCAGTGTTTTCATGACTTATGTATTCACTTTCCTGATGAGGTATTCCACAATCATAACAAATTAAATGAGTGGCATACAGTGTGCAGATACTTGTTTGCTCTTTGACTAGTTACAGAGAAACAGCTTGTGCTAGAAAAACAAAATATGTAATTCTAAATTACTGCAATATTGCCAAGCTAAAGGTGCCACAGTTTATTGAATTTTGTTCCTGTTTCTGAATGCTGTAGTAAAGGTTGGCTACAAGCTTCAATTATTATTTTTAACTGACTTTTTAGGATAAGTTATTTTAAAAATTTGATTTGGTCTAATGTTGTATAATTCATGCTCCATCTCTCAATAACGTATGTCTTGTATTTTTGGGAGAAGTTGAATGAAGGAACTCTTAATGTGTTTTTTGAACAATTGGAGGATTTGGAGGTTTGAGTTTGGGTTTTATTTAAATTTAAATCCACAAATCAACATTCTGTAACATTTTACTTCATCCTAATCAGTATGCTTGGTGGTTAGAAGAAAGGAGCTTCCAGTCTTTGAGTATATTTAGTCTTTCTGAATGGTTAGAAGGAAGCCTATAGCAAATTTCTTTTTCTTATTTTATTTTATTTTATACTGTTTTCTTTGCAATAAGTAACTCTCCTCATGTCTCCCTGCTGATTGCTCCCCACCTTTTGCTGGCCATGCCTTTAATTGGAATTCTTACCAACTTTGTGCAGCTGCAAAAATAAGGAATACTATAACCTCCACTGTTTTCTTGCTATATAAATTTTAATTATAGAGGTTTAAATTTTGGAAGCTATATTTTGTGCCAGCAATCCTAGCTTTCAAATCCATAAAATGAAATTTCTTAGATGAGGTGCGTGATATTCCTGCTACAGTGCTCCTGCAGATTACCAAAGGTGCAAAACAGTTAAGGAAAGAAATACAGATTCTTGTCACATGTGGGTCCTTGCTCTTAAGATTGTTTTGGAAATCAAATCTCCTGCTCTTCAAGATAACAGAATCAACAACCCATTCACAATGGAGCAGCATTAAGGCAAAGTTTTACACTTCACAACATATGGCAGTAAAATTACTTTCAAATAGTGCAGAGGAGATTCATTCATCTTAATGTGAAGTAGATTAGGGAGACAAAGAGATCCAGGATCCAAAGAAAGATAAGGAAAGGAAAAGGATAAATACAGATCCACATAGAAATTATCCACATAGAAAATAATTCAAGGAGTGAGACATGAGAGAAACACCATAGAGGGGGATAAAAATGATACCAGTGGATCCTGGATCCTTTTCTATTTGGATTTCTAACCTGTTTGATTTAGAACAGTAACACACTTCCTGTCAAGCACCTATAATGTTTGCTTTGTTCCTTTTTTGCACCCTCATGTGCAGCTTTGTGAGGATAGAGGGTAGGGTCACAGACAGTAGTTGATCTATTTTAACAAGGCAAGATTTGGCAGCACAAATACTAGAATCTGAAAATATGGTTAGTTTGACACTATTTCTTAGATTTTTTTCCCTTTTTTTTTTTTTTTAATTCTGTTCACATTAGATGCTGAAATGGTTCCTCTTGATCTACTGAATTCCATCCTGCATGAGTTGCATCTCAGTCTATGCCAGAAGAAGCTCTTCAGCTGCTTGTGGTTCCTCCCCTAAGTTGCATGACTTAAATAGTACTTCAAGACGTACCAGACTGCTCTTGCATATCATGATGATTATTTTTCTTAACTTTCTACACATAAAACTGTCAGATAATTATGTCTTTTATACAGAATGGTAGTAGGGAGTACAAAGAAATTAATTTTTCCTTATGTACCTTAAAAAAGTGCTTTTTGTGCTTTAAAGCATGGTCTGTGAATTTGGGGGTCAGGAAAATTGTCAGGATTCAGAAGGAAAGAAATAGTAGTGGTAAAGCCTGTAACAAAACTACAATAAAATCATAGCAGAGTAGAAATTCCAGCTCCCAAATCAACTGCTATACTTGTAATTTATGTGGAAATCAGACCTCTTTGGATTCAAATTCTATTGTAAAACTCATCACTTCTGTATGTTGCTTGAGCCAGTACATAAATCAGAGGATCACAGAGGATAAAGGGATGCCTTGCTTTGACAAAAAAATGAAGTTGGAACTGCTCCGCCAGCTTGCCTTATGGCCATATTGTCACATGGTTTTCCTCAGGTGAAATTCTTCTCAAAACCAGTTTATTTTAATTTTTCTGTATTTTGATTCTTTACCTTACTACACATATTTTTTTGGGCTATATCCAGCAAGAGATTTTCTCACACAGTTCAGTGTTCTCAGCTTTCATATCCCTGTGTCTAAAGCTGGGCTGCAGCTGAGGCTTTCACACTGCTGAGTACACTTCTGAGTGTACTCCACGATGTATTTTTAATGTTGAGATTCCCCAATGATCAAAACAAAATTTTCCCTTATCTCCATCCTTTCAAAGGTATTCTCAAGACACATTTAATGCGTCATGCAGCATACAACAGGAATTGCTTTTTTTCTTTTACATAACCTGAGGAAACACTTACACAATCCCAAAACTTCTTTCTCTGCAATCCTGACCTTGCACGGGGGCATCTTCTCCACAGGGTATGTTCCCTGTGCTCCAAAGCATTTTGCATGTTCCTATTGTAATAAGAATTCCAGTTTTCTTATGCTGGTTATGACTCTGGAAGGAAAATACATCTTGACTTCCATCTTATGTGAAGATAAGTTAGATATATTTTCTGAAAATTCTAGGAAAATACAATTTAAAACAAACACCTCAGAATCTTTTTCTTTTAATTGTGTCTGATGGACTATCTTCTGAAAAGGTCCGTCCCCTTAAATTTAAAAAAAAAAAAAAGTGTTTAAATGACTTTGTGGTTAAAAGAGGTATCCCAAATTAAAAGTGTTGTATCCTAAGTATGATTATTGATATTTCTTAATGCCCTTATTTTGATTCATATTTGGCTTCACAACTTAATTTCTTTATCCAAATACTTATGCTAAATTCCTGGAATGGCAGCAGGAAAACAAAGAATTTCTCTATATTTGATTTTTTCCCCCCTATTTGTATCATTTACCTGCATGTAAGAAAAAAAGTCCATTGATCAATGGTAGGATTAGCACTTGATTCCAGAATAAATCTTTTTTTTTCTAGTTTAAAACAGGGGTTTGGAATGTTACTTTAGTTCTTCTGGAAGGGGAGGGGGCTTCCCTGCAATGAGTGAAACCTTTGTAGCCCAAAGCAGGCAAAACGGATGAATGTGGATAATTCAGAGACATTTTGAGTTAATTCTTTTTTTTTTTGTCTCTCTGTGTGACTGCTAAAACTCATACTCATATAATATGCGTGATCCTGCCCTTCACTTTGGTTTTCTCTCAGCCCCTGTTTGTTTAGAGAACCAGCTGCCTGTGCCCTTCTCCCTGGATGTGGATGCACTTCTGTTTTGTGGGATTAAAGGAATCTGTGGTGATACATGATGCTCTGAGCTGGAGAGTGTATCTGTGTGTACTTCTGTTTTACTTCACACAATCCTCTGTTTACAGTACCTGGTAGCATTTTAGAAGTGATATTTATTTCTTTTAAAAGAGTTATCCTTTGTGAGGGATGTTTACACCTGCCAGCAAACGGAGGCACTATTGTTACTTCTCAGTTGTTCTAATACAGTCTTCTTAAGAAATTTATTTTGCAAAGGGTAAGTAAAATGATAGACTACAAGGTGATCTATGTAGGTGGCAAACATCTGTTCAGGAAAAAGTGCAATCTTAGAAATGGATGGACTGGCAAACTTTTGCCACAACCTCAAACTGATGTAACCAGGTTCATCTTCAGGCAGCAGAGTGCATGAATGTAAATAAAACATATTTGATTTGTTCTGTTTATTCCTGATGAAAATATCATGGGTTTCTCATTCATTCAACTCTTTTTTTTTTAAATCCTTGGAATAAAAAAAAAAAAGAGGCAGCAGTTTTTGGGTTTTTTTTGATTCTAGAGTTGCAACTCTAATCCCAACACAGCAAGACACTCATACTTAAAGACCTGACTTCATGCTGGGTAGTCCTGCTGACTTCAACAAAGTCTTGCTTAAAGCTACATATATTTATGTGTATTTGGGGCTAGGTTTAGCTCATTAACATGTGACCTACTTTACAGGAGAGCATGCTTTATGAATTTTTCACCAATATTCATGTATATATTCTGTCTCCTTGCCAAGGTAAGCATTAATGTAATTAACATTGATAAATTCAACACACTTGTGTGGGTGGTTTCTACCTGAAGAGGTGATGAATCTCAAAGCTCAGGTCCTTCTGTGGCAGCTCAAACTTCACAAAAATTACTGTATATAATTCAGTAAAATAGCCCTTAGATGGAATGAATCCCTAGAAATCATAGCTACTGTGTACAGAGGAGGTGCTTTTACAAAAGACATTGAGGGAGGATAAGGAATGCTCTGGTTCTGTTGCATGCACAGAAGGCTGTGCTGGTAAAAATCACATATGTATGAGTTTACAGTGAGTGAAATCTGATGTGCGTGAAACTGCTTGAAATTGCTTGAAATTTCCATAGTTTTAAAGATTTGGCCCATGAAGCAGGCAAGGAAGAAACACAGTAAGTTTAGTGAATTTATTTTTCATGTTGAGATCATGACCTTGAACTTTTTGTAGAGTTCACACAACATTAAACTATATGGCATTAAATGATATTTATTTGACTTACAGTTATGATAGTAATAATAACTATTGCCTTTTTAATTATTTGCATTCAAATTCATAGGGAAGTTGATAACGTGGCATTGACATGCCTGAACTTATTCTCATAAGTAACTGCTTATTCTTTTTGAAAAAATTGATTGTAACACACTTACTCAAGTGCCTGTTGCATTATTGGTCTTGTAGGAAGCCAGATTTTGAACATAAGTTCCTCAGCAAGACCCCAGAAGACCAATTAGATGCCCTAACTTCAAATGTAAGTTCACAAAGTCAATCCAAATCTAGCTATCTATTAATTTGGATCAAAGTTTGTTAAAAAAACAAAAGAAACAAACCCAGAGAATAAGTAGTCCTGACAAGGATTTAAGATTTTCCATTTTTATGGCAAATTTCTTGAAAATAAAAATGTGATACTATCTTAACAAAAAAAAAAAAAATTCCAAATCCGTCTTATTTTAAAGTACATTGAAGCTTTTTGCATTTTAGATTTTCTTTGCATGCATTCTTAAAAGCTTTTAGTACTAAATGAGCATTTCTAAAAATGACAACAGCCTGATTTCAACATGATGAAATGCTTCTATTTTTAAAGTCTGTACATTTATCTGAACTTTTCAATTCAGCTAAACAACACTTCATAGGGGAGAAATATGTTCCAGAAAATAATGAAAGTGAGACCTGACAGGATTGGAAATAAATTTATAGTGAGTTTTTATGTAGGATGCAAGGGAGCTTAGAAAAAAACCACAGATGTAACAGCCTGCTGAGCATGAAGAGTCAGAAAGAGAAATATTCAAGATATAATTTTAGTGGTTTGTGCATTCACATATATCTCTGCTATAAATCACATTGGATTATTTGCATTTTCACACAACATAGAAACAGATTTTGGGGTTTGTTTTTGCGGGGAGGGGTTGGTGGTTGTTGTTGTTGTCTGTTTTGATTTTGTTTGGTTGGTTTTTTGGGAGTTTTTTGGTTTTTTTTCCAACAGTTCTGTTTGTGCTATGGTACCTCTTGACATCCAGACCAGCGGGCCAGTCTCCTAGGCTATGCTTCCACTGTCAATTGTAGCAGCATTTTAATATTCACTTGTGCTTCTTTGCCAGAGCTGATGGGGAAATAGGGAAAATGGAGATATTAGGACTCCCCTATGTCATAAAACATTAATATGACCATAACAGAGGTCTCATTGATTTGAATTTATTTATAAATCTTAGTTGCAGGAAACTCCCCTTGCTTCCATCTTTTAACTCCAATCTTTTTTGAATTTATTACTGATGACTGAAGCAGCCTCTAAAACTGCAGTCTCTAAAATCAAGAATGGTCTAACAAAGATATAAAAGCAATGCAATTCTCTCTCTAATTCTTCATATTTTCTGATTTCCTAAAAACCATATCTGTTCTTCATTTTGCAATAAAATTAAGGTTTGCAGAGGGGATCTGATAATCTGGGTCATCTTTTCTGACTTTACCCTGAAGAGTTCTGTAATTTAAAAGCTAAAAGAGGCTTGAATGGGACTATATGAATGACTGTGGAAAGACCAGAAGAAGCCACTCAGGACTGGCACAGCTGGGCAATGTCTACATTAAGAGGTTGTGAAGATGTGGGTGCATTTCCATGCAGCTTCTCAGCAGCTCCAGGATTAGGAAGAGGGCGGCTTGATCAAAACACAAGTCATCAGAAAGCAGCAGTAAGAAGGTGAGGCATGACTGAAGTTTTATCACCCCCAGATCAGAGAGATGAAACAGTAAACAGATGATAGTGACTCATGGAGGTGAAATACTCCAGAGAGGCAAAATTTCCTAATCACCATCTGCTCAGAAAGAGTGAAAAAGGCACATCTAAAACCAGCACATGATCCCTAACTTCAAAACTTTCCAGAAGACATAATAAAAATCTTAATAATCACCATCCCTCCTCTTCCTAACCAAACCTTGGCACTACCTTCCCTCTCAGCCATCATCCCAAGGAAAGCTAGCTATCAGGACCACTTGAACATATGCCCAAAGCTGTGGAAGTCTGTGGGTGAAAACAATTTTATTCTAAAATAAAATCACCCTTACTACCAGAGAGATGATGTGGTGCTTTGCTGTTCTGTTGCTACAAGTCCACAATCTTATTTGGTTTCAAAGTCCTGAAGGCCAAAGGTAGGGTTCTCACCAACTCATTCCTTATGACCCTGAAAATGAACAATACCCAGATGTGCCTGTATTAGAGACTACAAGGTCTCCATCTGCCTGGCACAGAAGTCTGAGTCCATTTGAGGCTGAGTAGCTTCATGCTGAGCTCCTAATGCCTAAATCCTATGAGAAGAGGCACTTTAGGCATCTCTTTGATCATAGAGAAGAACTGCAAAAAAAGAATTGAGAGCTGAAACTTCCTTTCCTTGCATTTCCTTTACCTTTTAAATATGATAACTGAGCTTTTAGAGCAGTACCTTTAATGTTAAGGGAACAAAATCTGATGTCTTGCTGTTCACCAGTCTGCCTTATCAACCATGTTGTAAGTTTGATTTTTTGCTGTTGTTGACAAAATTAGCACATCAAGAGAAAGAATTAAAAAGCAAATATGTACGAACTGATATGGTATGGTGGAGCCCTCTAGTTCCCATGGGGTCCCGTAATAGTGTTTGTATTTTATTCATAGGTTCCTTAATACAAAAATCTTCAAAAGGCACTGGAGCAGAGAATGAAAATCAGGTACCTTCAATTTCCTGGTGAATTCCTTGATATTCTTACCCACACCTTTTCTACCCCAAAGATACAGTCTATTGATTTTGCAAAAAACATTATCAAAAGAATCTGAGTGTTTTCTATGAAGTCTGGAATAGCAGAGTAAGGCACTTCATTCTCAGCTTGGAAATGGGAGTTTGAAACTGCTCCCTTAAAGGAATTTAGCCATAACTCCCATATAAAGGCTGAGTGTTGTGAAGAAGTGAATTAAAAACATTATCACAGGAAATATTTTTTGAGCCAGAATTTGATTTATTGCTCATTTGTGGAATAAAGGCTTGGCTGCTTACTCTGAGCAACAAGCTCAGAATGAAGGAACCTTAATGGCTAAAAGGATGTTTAACATGTCTCACTTTTCACAGCACTATCTATAACTTAAAATTTCAGTCCAGCAATGCCTGCTGTCTGGGTTGGTACCTTCAAATCCATAATTGGAGCACAATTTATATGTGAATACATGTACAAAAGAAGAACTCGTTATTCAACTGATCTTTCTTCATGCAATTGGTTGCAGCTGCTTGTTCTTGAGACTAAAGTGATGTTAAGCTTTTTTTGTGTGGGTTTGTGGTTGGGTTTTTTCCCACTCTTCCTTGCTGCACCTTTCTCCTGGGACAATGCTGAAACTGAATTCTGTCCCACCTTATTATGTCTTGAGCAGAGCTGCTGGTCGTGTTCAAGACACAGTGGGAACTGAAGACAAGTTCTCACTGTTTCCTTGGGTCCTTCCTAACCACAAAGCCTGAAGTTACTCTGGTTCCAGACTCCAAATCAAGGACTTTGTGGGATTTTGGTTGAATTTGGTTAAATTTGGTTTTAGCTTGATTAATGATATAGTAAACAGCATTCATTTACCTCACAGTCTTCAGCACATTGAATGCTGGAAAACAGAATCTTTTTTTTTATGAAGCAAAGATTCAAATTAAAGATTTACTGGAAAGACACCTCTAAGCAAGCTGCAAAACCCTCTAAACAATCTGAATCTCTACTTCTTCTTCACTTGGGCAAACAAGACTTTAGGTGAGCGTCCCAAATCATTCCCTTTCCTGGAGTTCAGATGAAATTGAAATGCTGCATCAGTAATCCAAGCAACACTTTTGTGTCTGTTCCGTTTCCCATTAGGACCTTTTTAATTTTAGCCTTTTCTCTGCTGAAAGCTGCTCCCACCGCCGTGTCCTTAGGCTGGGGAGGCTGTCACCAGGCAGTGGGATCCCTGCTGCTCAGCAGGGTTTGTGCTCTGCCTGGTGGGCTGGGTCGGCAGAGGACCCTCACCACCTGGTGTCGGTTCTGCTCAGCAGATTTTGTATCTCTGTTTACACTCCGCTCAGCTATAATTGACAGTTCTGTCATCATTTCTTCACCATCTTTGGGTGTATTGTTATAGCTGAATACATACTATACAAGGGAAGAATCCTTGCTCATCACAGCTGTCGCTTTCCTCTTCTTCGGTTCTTCTTGTTCTTTTTTTTCCTACGCTTTGAGTAGTGTAAGTCATGGTGCTTATATTGCATATGCATTGACAGATTTCTTGACTGACATGCAAATTAATTCAGAGGAAGAGGAAAAGAACATTTTTGTTCCTGACACTTTTTTATTTTTATCTTTGCGTGCCATCTTTGACAGGCTTTAAAATCTTATTCGTATTTTAAAAGTAACTTTAAATAAAGAGCAATTTGTTATATCAGAACTGTGCTACTACTGTATCTTGCTTTCCAATTTGTACAAGTCCGCGCTAAGAAAAGCTTCTTAATGATTTGATTCTGACACTAAACAAGATCCCTGGAGTTCCAGTAAATTTATTGTCTTTTTATTTTTAATCTGCTTGAGGGAGTTTTTATAATGGTCCTGGGCAAGGAATTTTCCTCTGGTGTCCTTTACTATGCTCCTTCAGGACTGCACATGCTGAACCCTGAGAAATATTCATAATGGCTAAAATTAAAGAGGATGGGCCCAGAAAGGGCCGTAACTGAGAACAGAAAACACATTCTCATTAATCAAGAATAACAGCAAGAGGACCTTTTGTCTCAGCATCAGTAATGGATCAGCTGCTGCAATATGAGACTCTTGAATTTTAAACCTTATTTATTGGCTCTCAAATGACTGCTTCTGGCTTTCATTTTCCAGTTCAACTAGTCTCCTAGTAATTTCACTTTCTTTCAAGAAAACAAAGGGTTTATTTGTTTTTCCCTTTTTATATTTACTTACATTGGGATTAAAATTACCTGTGACCTGCCATCTCCCCAGAACATCAGCCTTGGAATAAAACTGTGAATTTTGAAGAAACGGGAAAGCAATTTTATAGGGAGGAAATTGCCTTCATATTTGTAGTAGATGAATTATAATCTTGTGTGAAGTTTATTTTTGCTAAAAGATCACAATTCTCCAGTAGAGTAGCGACCTCAATTTTTCTCTTGTGGTAGAAGATTTTTGGATGCCTTTTCTCATTTCCTGTTGGGGCATGGTCAACTTTGAGACCAGTGCTACCCAGTGTTGTCCACCCCAAGAGTTCAAATGCAGTGCAGGAATTTCTCTGTTTCGTGTTAGTGGTTTTCAGGAAGGAGAACAGCATCTATTGATTGGAGAGTAGGCATGTGAGGAAAAAAAGAAAAGTGACAGTAAAAGAAAATATAAGCATAGGAACATGGGTACTGAAGAAATAGAAATGTCATTTAGACAGGAGCTATGGGAAAGGAAAAAAAAGTATAAAATTAATCCTAGTTCTTTATTGTCATTGTTCATGTCATTTTACCCATTCTCCCAAAATATGTTTCCTCCTAAGATGAAATACTCTCTAATGCAGGAATATGTCACAGACATTTTGGCAGCAAGCTTATTTTTTTGCAGTAAAATTTTTAGAATAACACATGATTTGATGCAAAAGACTAATAACTGATTTGTTGTTCTTCTTGCAGAGGTTTTTCAGTCCTTTGTGTTCTCGTGGCTGGTGCCTTGAATTTAGCTGAAAGCCATGTTTGTCAGTGGATGTGATGCTCTTAGCTAGAGAGGAAAACTCATACAAACAACATGAAGAGTGAGTTTTCATTCCAGTCTGAGTACTTTAAAATTCTTTGCACTTCACAAGCTTCGTTGTGCTTGATTTGTGCTCCTGAACAAAGGAGGAAGAACAGCTCTGGAAAATTCAGCCCTTTGAAAGCCAATGACAAACCTTTCGTTTTTTGTTTTGTGGGTTTTTTTTTTTTTTTAATCGGTCTTGCACTCATGGAGAGTTTTAAATATCCAGGTGTTACAAGATGTAAGAAATAATGGGGCAGAATAGTGATTATGAGTGGCAATTAGTCACTGATCAGCTCTTTTTAGTGGCTTGTTTATAATGATGCTTTTTTTATACCCACAAAGTAGGACTAAGGATTTAAATCTTTTTCTTGTCTACTGGTTAATAGGTGTCTTAGAATAAATTTACAGTGACAGGTTCTTGTATCAATAATGAGTGTAAGTAATGGAAAACCAATAAACTTTACCAGCCTGTAGATTTTTATGTTTGCTTTTTACCATTTGCCTTGTTTGCATTTCAGAGCAGCTATAGATTCTTTCCTTCTGTTTTTCCTCTTGTATAGAAATTTTAAGCAAAGTTCCAGATACTGCTGCAGTTATGGAAAGCAGATATTGAATTACTGGGGTTAAAGCTAAGTATTGAGCAATTTTTTAAAAAGAAAGCTAAAGCAAGATTTTTGATTTAAAGGTAAAAAGCCCAAGTCCAAATGCTAACCTGAAAATGAACCTGTGAATCCTGTGCAGATGAACTATCCTGCTTTAGAGTACTTCTTTTTGTTTGACATAAGAGATAAGTTTCTTTTTCAGTAAAATTATAGAAATTAAGTTTTTTACTAACCTTACTTCATCTCAGAACACTTATTTTTGAATTTTTCATTTGAAGGTTGCTTGCTATGAAGAGATCACAGTTCCCACATGTTCATTTGTCTGACTTCTTTCCTGCCCTCCCTGAATGTGCCTGTAATTCATCACTGCTCTCCCTATTTCTGAGGTCTATAGGAATGAACATCTTTTAAACAAATAAATAGTTGTGCCTTTCTCTTTCTTGCCACCTTCTCTGTATTTTCTCTTAAAGTTTTTCTCACTACCTTTAGGGCATGTTGAAAAGCCTGGAGAGGGGAGGAAGTGGCTGTTTCCAGGAGATCATGGTTTTTTTTTTTCTGAAAGGAGTTCCTTTTAGCAGGACACCTGACAATCTCCTTTCCTTTGCCCCAGCTCACATCCTGCCCCAGACGTGAAGAAGCTTTGAAAAATGAGAATATTGTACTTGAAGTAGAGAAAACAAGTTAAGCTGTGTGGTGCTATGAATGTGTGTGCCTTGTTGTCTTTGCCTGCCAAGACCAGCTCTGCAACTCAGCTGCCACTGAATTTAACAGCACAGAGTGGGATCTGAGTCCCATCTTTAGGAAATTCTGAAAGAGGTGGAAGAGGCAATTACACTCTGGATATCTTTTCATAACAAAGTATTTTGAGACAAATGCTTCATATTTTCTGCCTCAAACACATCACTTAGAATATCTTGATTGAATCCCTAGAAAATAAGTAAAAACTGATGGTCCACATTATATATATGAACCCGCATTTGGCTGGGTTCAGTAGTGACTTTTTTCTCAAAAGTGAAGAGATAATAATGAGAAAAGATGTTTGGAAGGGTATCCTTGGTAAAACAGCATATTCAGTGCGGCAATTTATGTTTCATTTAATCTGTGTGTCTCCCCTTTCATCCAATACTTAGGGAACATTCTCATTAACAGCCACCTGTGTAAAAATCTCAGGCCCTCTCAGTTCATGTTTCTGTTATGCTGAGCACTCCTTAGCGGATGTGTCCCTTGGATAAGTGAAGTTCCTGGGAATCCTTTTAAATTCTGAATGATCTACTTTGAATATTAGTTTATTTTGCAGAATAAGGGGGGGGGAATAATTTCTTTTCAAGAAAAGTTATCACTATCACTGAATTGTGAAATAAGATTACTGGTAAATCATAACTTTTCCAGTGCAGCTGATGGAAGAAATAAATCCATCTAGGCACATCTAAGCAAAGTATTTACAGCCCGTTTAAACAGCCTTTTAACTCATATTTCCTGTATAAATCAGTCTTGTTTGTGACCTTGGAAATACATCAGAATTACAAAAATAACTAAATTGCTTTCTGCCAACTCAAGCTGAGGTTCTTTTAACTCACCATTGCCTTCAATTTCACAGAAAATGTCCTCTCTGATTAAATACAATTTTAACACTACAGAATGCTTTAGGAAAAAAAAAAAAAAAAAAAAAAAAAACAACGGTAAGTCTATAGTTAAAGTGATACTTTCATACTGCCAATCTGAATTTTTACTACCATCTATTAGTTTGACCACAATATACTGTAAATATCTGTTGACATGCAATCTCAGAGAGAAGTCTGGCTTCAAGTTTGTAGTTATAAATTCCTTTTAAATTCTTTTATAAGCCATTGTGTTTGAAATGCCCTTCTTTTAAGTTAAGATATATCCCCATAGGAATTTCCGAACACTTCACCGGAGGTTTTTTGTCCCTGGGCCAAAAGGCCAAGACAGCTAGGCCTCTTTTTGTTCCGTATTTCTTTTGAGGCTAACCTAGACTGCCTTCTGTTTCTTTTGAAAGTTCACCCTGCTTCCATTGACACAAGTCCTGACCCAAATGCTTATTGCAGCTTGTCTTCTGCCGTGTAGTTTCTCAGGCACAGAGAGCAGAACTGTCATAATCCTTTAGACTTTACTGATGTCAATATATTGATGTTAGGAAAAGATCAAGCTGGGAGATTTTGGTCACCTTTCCTTATATCTGGGCAGTGTCTAGACATGGTAAAATGTAAGTTGATGACAAGGGAAGTTTTTGGTGTTTAACGATGGAGCACTGATAAAAATCCAAACCAAATAAAAGCAAAGCAGGTGATGAGGAAATACAAGGCTCAAATACCCTTGGCTGGCTTGGGAAATTTGTGTGAAAGAAGTTCAGATTTAAGAAGAGCATTGGTGTTACTACATTCTCATTACAGTCTTCCTTTTTTGAGGGAAGAAATGAATGGGATTTTCTCAGGACTAGAAACTGCAATTTCACCTGTCTCTGCAGGCAGCGATATTCCAGTTTCATAACATAATAGTAATGTGTTTGTAAATGAAGTCTTGTGAACATCCACAGTTTTACCAAAAGTTTGCCCTTGCAATGGGAAGTTACTGTGCCCTTACATTCTGTACATTCTTTTGTGCATTTCCTTCCATGCACAAAATCATACTCAAAGTTTCAATGCTGGCCATAGCCTTTAAAAGAAAACACTTCACATGTAATCTGTGGAGATGTTCATTACTAAAATCTCAGAAGATTCCACCTACATTGAACAACCAATTCTTGTTACTGCTGGTATGACATGATTAGCACCTAAGAAATTAAAATTTGCATGAGGAAAGGTAGCCAGGAAGAGACAGCAAAGAGGCAAAACAAAATAAATAATTGCAGAGACTGAAAACTGAAGGCATAAACTTCTTGAAGGCTACAAGGAAGATTTCCATTTTCAATACTTGACTTTACAAATATTGTGGGTTTTTTATTTTGTTGGGGAAAAGGATTGTGGGAGATTTTAATTGCAATTATTATTATATTTGTAATGCAACAGCAATTGTACACAAAATCTATGACACAGCATGCTCCCTTCTAATCTGAAAGCTTCCCCAAAGAAGAGAAGAAGGCACTTTCAGAGTTTCCCATGATGGCTGAAATGTCCCAGCCTTCTCTAGAGGTTCTCACTTTCCTAGAGTAAGGGACAGTGTGGGACACTGCTTTTGTGTGGTGAGGGGAGAGCAGATGTTTGCTGCCCAAGGGCTTGAGGAAGTGGGTTTTGTTTTCAGCCCTCTGAAATGCCACAAGACTTATCTGCAGTCCCTGATCTTACCTCCTCTTTTCATCAAGGTGAACTAAATCGAGTCTCTAAGCGTGGGGATCCATGTCTTATTTCTGCCTGAAGGTATTAAAAACACAAACTGATTCTGCAGTTACCTTTATAATTAAAGGTCAGTGCAACTTTATAGCCTTCAAAAATGTACCCCTGATTTACAGGAAAACATAAAAGTCAGAGGAGAATTGGGTCATGTAATTTAAAGATCATTATTGTCATTCGCTTTGAAATAATGCTTCCACATTGGAATTGAAGTTACATTATTCACCGTGATTTGTACTTTTAAAAAAAATGGAGATGGACAATATTTTTTTCAGGCCTCAACCTTTAGCCAGAATGAATTATGGTAATTGTTGTAAACAGAGTATTAATGTTAGCAAAGAAAAGATGGCAGCAAATTAAAAGTAGAACTCTGCCAGCAAAACATTCAAGAAAGAAAAATTTATGAAGGATAAGGGAAAACATTAGACTTGTGAATATCATTGTGATTATATGGCTATTTTTTTTTTAAATTATATAGCTATAATTCTTAAAACCAAAACAGAACTTAGATTGGCTTTGACAGTGCAAGAATGTGGATGCAGATGAGGATAGTAGAGCTTGAAGGGGTAGTTTGGACAAAAGGATATTGGAGGATTTACATGTGGAGTTTTGTATTCATGAACAACATTCCCCCGAAGAAAAGAAACAAAAATATGAAGGTTTTGGTTTCCCCTTCCTTCCTCTCAACACACTCAACAGGATAAAGGAGATTTTCTTTCCTTTTACCTACAGTAAAGATTTAGCAAACCCTGTAGGTTGTACATTTCCATTCCTCTCAGCCTGAAGAATCAGAATTTGAAAGGGGCTCAAAAGAAAACACAACTAAGTTTGGTATGAGAATTAAGCTTCTGACTATTTGTACAGTGGGCAGAGACATTTTTCTTTCTCTAAGTATTTAATTTTTTTTAACTTGGAAAAAATAGCAGCTACAGAAGAAGTTGGACTAGGTACTGCTAGTTGCCTTCCAACAGGTAAAAAAGATTCCAAAAGAAATGACAAGTTTTCCTGATTAGATCTCAGAAGATCTAAAGTAATGCATCTCAGACAAACTAAACCAGAAGCCTCTTATCCAGTCTATTTTCTTGTATATCTAAGGAAATGGCAAATCTTTGAGCAGGGAGATAAAAAAAGGCGGTGGCAAGTGAACAACTGATTCTTTCCCGAATTTGTTACAGCTGCTTTCTCCCTCTGTCCTGGAGCAGTGCTATTCCAAGCCAATTTAAATGACTTTGACAGACTCATCACAATGTAAAAGTGATTTTTTCTTACCTTCTTTCCTCTGTGGCTAACTTACTGGGCAGAAAGGAAGCTGACAGGAGGAAATATGAAGAGGATAGAGGCTGCATCCTTGTCTTAACTAATATTTCAGGTGCTGGTGTTAGCAGAAAAAATTTACAATTCTGCTTTTAGTTTCCATTTGCAAATGGAACACGCTAGTGAGATAGTAAAAGTCAGGGCTTCCAGCCATTTGAGCAACCCTGGATAGGACCAAGATACTCACAGGAAAATCCTCTTTTTCTGCATTTACATATATTTCTGATTTTACACCGGTGCATATATGTATATTGAGTTTTTTATTTCTTATAAACATTTAATGTAGATTTCTGACTGATCCTTTAATTAAAAAATTAGTATTTTTGCTAATGCTTTTACAGGTGATATCTAAGCCTTTTGTTCCCTTCATCCAAATACAATACAGTACTATAACTTGCAACTTTAAAACTCAAACATTTATAGAAATATCAAGTTTCTGCTCTAGGTTCTGAAAGTGTTTTTGTAACAAATATATTTCTTCTTTGAAAATTATTTTCACTAGCTTCATTTTTAAATGGGGAAAATTGTGTGTGGGGATTCAACTATGCTCATTATATTATTTGTTCCTTTTTCATTAAAATCAAAGTAGCATATCCAGGTGATTTTTTTCACCAACGTGCACATTCTGGTCACATTCATTATTTTTCACATGGCTAGGCAAATCTCATAAGATAGAAGCAGATGGTGACAGCTTCCTCATACCATCAAATCAAATTGAGATAGCAAAAATAAACATTGGTCCCAAGCTTAGAAACTAGGTGAACAGTCTGCCTTCTGAAAATCTGTGCCAATTTTTTAGAAACCATGGATAAAAACATGTTGATTAAGAAATAACCATGAACCTCTAAAAAGAATTCTTAGGAGAATATTGAAGATATGAGACTACCTAAAACTCTATGTTCTATATCAAGATGAGGTTTGTTTGAAAAGCGTGAGTATTCTCCCTCCAGCCTTTGTGTTCAGAATGTGCTCTGATCAATAATTCAGTGCCACCTGAGGTTCACTATTTGAAATTTAGGAACTACAGGTAATATTTGCAGTGTTTCCTCAACCGTCTCTGTGAAACAATAAAAAATTGCAGTACTAAAATATTGCTACTTTAGGATGAAAACCTATGTAGTAAATAACACCCAGGTTCACTGTTTAATAGTAAGATTAAAATTTGGTTCTGTAATTTTCTTCTCTTATTAATTTTTTTTTTTAATATAATTGTTTTTTATCATTCAGAAAGACTTGCACCATGGTACATGGAAAACAACTGCAGGAGAAGAAACAAATACTTTGGGAATATCATGTGTACAATACATTGCACCAGCCTAAGATGTACTCCTGATTTTGAGCATAAAGTATAGGAAACAAATATATTCACTGATTTAGGACTTGCAGCATGTTTGCAAGAAGGAAATGCTTGTCTGATCAAAAGAGTGAGGGCACTGGATTCTTTCAATTAAATTATTACCAAATGTCTAAACAAAGGTCAAATCTCTCCGTGTTCTCAAAATAACAAAACAAAACAAACAAAACAAATTTGTATGCCACAGGAACTTGGGTATATTACTGGTGGAAAGGTAGAGCAACTGATTGAAAAGTGATACAATTTCTATATTACAAAACTGTTGCCTTTGAAAGAAGATTATCAATCATAGGTAAATGCATAAGTAAAAGGATCTATAGCATTAATGCTTTTATGTGACAGTTAAGGTGTGCGGAGCATTGCAAAGGGAGAGGTTTTATGTGAAGTAGGCTGGGACAATAAAATAATTGTGTGATACTGGTATCATATATTTTATAATATATGATTCATATAATATATGACAGTTCAGGCAGAAGGGTTTAGAAGTGCCTCTTATTTGGAATGTTCTCTTTGTTATCTTCCAGAGGGTAACCTATCCTGTAAAAACCATGTTACACAACCCATAATGTGTCTTGATATTCATCACAAAGTAAATGTTATGACATATTAATTTGATGAAAAGATACCATTAAAAATATCACAGCAAAAATGAAAAGTGTTGTGATTAACAGAGTTCTAGTGTAGCCAAAAGCACGTTGTATTTTAGATTTTTGTTAAGCTCTGTACCTGACTGAAATAAGTTGTATCTAAATTGTCATCTAAACTTTAGATGGCAAATTGTTTGATCACTAACAGGATATGTCCTAGATGTGCTAATACAGGACTGAGGGAAAGAAAATCCTCTTGTGCCAATGAATAACACTTATGAGTATTATATTAGAATATTATATATTATTTGTATAATAATATTGTATAATGATAATAATGATACTACTACTACTACTACTACTACTACTAATAATAATAATAATAATAATAATACTTATAATTTGGTACTGTGCCCATGCACATGTAAATGTCAGTCTTACAGTGATTTTTCTTGTCCTTCAATTAGATCCTCCTATAATTTTGAGGATGTGAGAGAATCATGAAAGATTAGTGTTAACTTCAAACCTAAATCCATAATCTCATTGGAATAATGGGGGAATTCACTTTCTAATCCATATTTCTGTGCTGCCTGAGGAATTTGGAACCGTAGGATCACATCAGTTTAGGTATGTCTTTTAGATTTCTTTTTTCTTTTGTTATCCAAATGATATAAACACTTTTATTTTAATAACAGCAAACTATTTTGCACAGCCTCAATCAATGTATGTATAAGCCAACTTTAAAAAAAAAGCTATACTCTATGTGCCATGGGTTATGAAATGTGTTGATTTGCCTGCTTACTCCTGCTATACTTTTTCTTCTATTTATTGCATTGATTTTAAGTCATCAGGCAACATGTAGCATGGATTTCCATCTACTTCCTTGCTTATGTTAAGGATCCCTTTGACATTTGACTGCATTTTTCAGATCCCTGTTTTCATCTTTTCTCATCATTCTTTATCTTTTCCCTACATTTTCCTTTTTCCTTCAGTCTTCATTTTACCTGAAGGGATACACTGAAGAGGATCAGTAACAATTTGGAATTTTTTCTTCCATCTCTGTCTTGGATCTATATTTCCTTACTTCAAAACTAGGAAGTTTTTTCCAAGTCCTACAGGGACAGAACTGCAACAGCATTAACTCTGTCAGATGCTTTTCCTGAGTTCAAGTTGCCTTCCCATCCTCAGACACAGAGGTCTTTCTCTTCAGGGGGAAAAAGCTAAGCCATGAACTAATTTTCAGATCTTAAAATGGTGGGATTCTTATTTTCCAATTATCTGAAAAGTAGTCAGAAACAATAAAATGGGGGGAAAAGATGATTGCTGTACACTTCAATGGATTCATTATTGCTGAAAATGTGGGGCGTACATAATCAAATATTTAACAAAGGATCTTGAACTTTGATTTTAACATGAATTTCCTCCAAGACTTCCTTACAAATTGCTCTGACATTTAAATAAATTTGAATTTATTTACCACAAAATATGTTGCAATGAGACAGCATATGTCCAGTAATTTAACAATATTTCTGACAAGTTCATAGTATCTCCCTCATTAGAGCCATTTTTTCCTTAGAGAAATATTCTCCCCGGATCCTTTTAGCAGGAGTGTTTTGGTGCAAAGACTCCTCCTGCAAATGTTCACAAAGTACTAACATGACATTTCAATAGTATTAAAACCTGTTCAAGTTTACTTGCCAACTTGTGCCCTATTTGCAAGTAAAATATGCCTTCTTTTCTAATCATCTGCTGCTTTAAATGATCATTTCCCATTCATTTAATAATATATGCCAAGTGCCTTCCAAACATGTTTTATCCTTAGACTGTCTCATCATCATCTTGTGTGGTAGCAGTGCCCCTCTCAAAAGAAATGAACAACATAAGGAACTCCAAACGTCTAGGTGGCAGTTCATGTTATAAAAATACAAAATGTCTGTAGCAAGACCTATCTAAAAAACACCAATACTTTTTTAAAAATTCAACAAAAAGTGGAAAGCAGCTGGAGGATCATTTGGGCAATTTTGATCCATCAATGAGTGCTTTAAAGAACATCTATTATTCGTGAGTTGAAGAATCTGTAATATATTACCATAGAGATGATACTGGAAAAGTAGTACCAGTTTCTAAAATACTAATTGGAAAATAGCAATCCTGATTCCATAGAAATAAATGTGTTACACCAATCAAGAAGGAATTGCTAGTTTTGACTGGAGTGCCAAAAAGGTACATCCATCAAAGGGGAAGAAAGAGCTATTTGTGTTTGCAAACATTTTGTGAGTCAAGTTTATTTTTGTGACTAAAAATATCGCCACTGTTATTTGAGAGAGATTTAGATAATCCAGCAACAGGATAACAAGTTAGCACCATCTTCCCCAAATAGCTTATGAGACCAGCTTGTGGAAAATGTTCAAGATGAATCTGGGAGAAGAGATATTTTTAATATCTTTATAAGAGTGAAGGTATGTAGCAGAAAAAGGTATGACATAAATAAAACAAAATGAAATAAAATTTAAAATGCCAAGGATGAAATAAGATCAAAAGTAATGCAAACTAGGTCAATCATCTTAATATTTTAATCCCCTCTTTCACATCTAAAACTTTTAATATTATATTACTTAATTCTGGGTCTATGCATATATTTTATATTTGGATAACTGTCACAATCACGGATTTTTTTTTCCCTACATGCTTCAATTGTGTCTACTCTCGATGATACAGAAAAAAATAGTTCTTCTTTTGTACTTGACAATTAATGTACAGTTTGAGGGATTTTTTAAATGTTTTTATTCTTTGTGAATAGTGGTACCTCATTCTTGAGGATTTTTCAATTTTCTGTTTTAGAAAATGCAAGATAGCATACAATTACTTCATAACACTCAGAATATTCACTATGGTAATAGAGCTGATAATCTTGGCAGAGCTAATGAACAAAGTTCAATGCTATTTCCAGAATGGATGGGTCTATGCAAATTTTAAATACTACTTACAGCTTGTGTGTTCCCTCAGAATTTTATTAATAAAGACAGACGAGATCTGAGCAACAAGACAAATACTAGTACTCAGAAAATGCAGCACCTATCTTAGGCAGCTCAAGACAAAATAAGCAGTTAAAGCACTTATCTTGTGCTTTACATTTTCAAATCAACTTGGTGGCCACAGCACCAGAGTAGGGTGAGTTTGTCCTCACAGCCTTGACTACCAGCCTACCTTTCTGTAGCGGCATCAAGACAGCTGTTACTGATGAAATTATTTATTTGCCATTTTTAGGAGATAAAGAAATGGTGTTTAAGAGGGACCCAAAGCAGTTTATGCCAATAAACGAGTCAGCATGTTTGCAGTTTTATTTTAGAAATGTTTGTCTGTGGTTCACATAGAGTTACTCATCACTGGGTATCAGTAAGTTGATTATGCAAAGAAACAATCTGTTTTCAAGCTTCCAAAGAGACCCAGTATATCATCTGCATCTAAACTCCTTCATGTTATGCACTGAAAGTCAAAAAAAACCCAAGGATATTTGCTTCACAAAGCGCCATTATCTCAGGAGATGTCAACATTTCCTACAATACCAAAACCAAATATAATCTTATGATTGAATTTTTTCTGTGTGTCAAACAGAAGAAAGCCTGTTAGCAGAGATAACGTAATACACTTGTAAGCTCATAAACAAAATACAAAGCACCAACACCTCCTCTTCTCCCCCATCACCTTGCCCTGCCAAAAAAACCCCAACCCATGCTGTAATTTTCTTATCATATCTGTTTTTCCTTGTCCCTTTTCTGTTTTGCATCCCCATCAGTTCAATACTTTCTCAACCACCGTGCCACCCTGTTTTACTTCCTGTCAGCTTGCCATTAAATCTGAACTAGTTGGCTTTTAAGCAGTTCTCACTTTGCCCTTTGTCTGAGAGCAGAGAACAAAAGAATTGATACATCCTACCTAAAGGCCTCTTGCCCCCCTTATCTTAGAGTCTTGTTTACAGTGAGCAACCAAAATAAATATGTTTAGATGTGAACAACGGTCAGACAGCACCAGAAAGATCTGTAGGAATTTCAAATGAAACAGAGGAGCTCATGGAAGCAGAAGCCTTGAAAACTGTTGAGCACTGCAGAAAGGAAGGGGAAAAAAAAGCAGAATATAAAGTTTTTTCTTGCTTGAGCTCATGTGACACAGCCTGCTTTGGGATCATGGAGAACATACCTAGAGCTCTGAGCTACAAACTGCCCCTTGTTAGGGGAATTTGTCTTTTATGAAGGAGATTTAATTGCAGCCATCTTCAAACAAATTGGAAAATAACCAGGAGGTAAGTGAAAGATTCATTTAATAATCTTAACAAGACACAGCCTAGAGCATCTGAAGGCCTTTAACAAGTGCTAATGATTATACCTGAGAAAATATCTGGTTCTGACTCAGAATTATTAATTTAGGAGGGAGGATAAGAATTCATAACAATTTTAATGGAGGGAATAAAAAAATTAAAAAAGCATAAAACTGAATAAAACAATTAATGTTAAAAAAAAACTTACAGACCCAAATATTTACTAGTTCTTCAAGACATGACTTACTTTGTCTTCTATGTATTTTTCAAGGTGACTTTTCTATTGTCCTGTGCATGGTTGATTTACTGATACATTCCAATAAATCCCAATAATTTCCCCCAAAGGGTTTTTCCTTTTGGTCTTGGAAAACATATGTGCAGAGTCCCAGATCTCTGTAATGTCAGGGGAAAGACCTAGATGATATCTGAATCAAATGCACTCCACAGGATTCAGTATAACCTAAAATCACAAGATATGGTCACTGTGATATAATCAGGATCCAGCCTAAAAATCAACCATTTCTTCATCCAGATATCAGAGAAGAAAAGCAATCTGGTTACACAAATGAATCAAACCATGGTTTGCTTGTGGTGGATCTGCCCTCAATTTCTCAGGTCAGAATCCTTGGATCATCTTGTTGTGTGGTACTTTGTGATTGTTTGTTATAGTTATGTCGCTGCAGAAATACAATGAAAAATCATAAACTGATTTTATATTTATTTATTTATTTATTTATTTATTTATTTTTAAAAACGTCCAATGTTCTTGAGTCTAAGGGCTGCGGCACTGAAGTCAGAAATGCTACTCTATCTTTGTTATCTGAAGAGGGAAGCTTTGAACAGAACTAAAAACTAACTTGCTGAAAAAATACACTGAAATTTTTCACTCAGCTTTCAACAAACTACTGCTTTGAGACCTTTCCGTGTTACGCTTCATCCCTAGTTTTCAGACTCTGTGAATATCTGTATTTTATATTATTTTCCTCAGACATGTTAGTTTGTATTTTTCCCATTTGAAGCTCATTTTGTAATTTTCTGCCTGATTCCTTAATCTCACTTGGTCCCTTTTGTATTATGCCTTTGTGCTCTCTGGTGTTCACCTCAAGTTCTAATTTATTCTCACCTGCATATTTCATTAATGTATTTTTACTCCCACATGCACATTATTAATAAAGACGTTAAACTGGATGACTCTCTACAGAATGCTGTTAAATATTCTCCCCTACACTCCAAATCTAATACTTTGAGCCCTTTTTTTGTACAGCCAGCTCTCAGCCCTTGTGACAATGCTCTCTCCAAGTCATTCGGAAATAATTTTCAGTAGAATCCTGCAAGTTATCCTATCAAGCACCTCACTAGATTCCAGACAGGTATATTGCATTCCATTTATCCACTAAGTAGGTGATTGTGTCAAAAAAAAAAAAAAAAAAGGAAAACAAATAGCCAAGTAGCCAAGTCTGTTTTTAGGAAATAGATGATGTATTCATTACTTGATGACCAGGTTTGAGATTGTGGAAAGAATTATCTGAATACTTTTTTGTAACCTTTGCACCATGATTTATAGAGCACTGTTTTCAGCTCTACTCAGGTTCTTTTAAATTCCCCTGGCACCAGGACCTGTTTCTGTTGCTTACAGTGTTTAGCACCAGCCCTTTGTTGTCAGGATAGATAGCAGGGCAAAGGCTCCTTCAGACCAAACCTGCTGATCTGTGGTGAGGCTTCCAACAAGCTCTACTGCCAGTGATCCACCAGAGACAACAAAAAGTCACCTTTGTGTTGTCTGCAACTCTTCCATCCCACTCTTACATGGGAGAAATGGCCCCAGCTCAAACTCCTGACCCCAGTGCCTGGGAAGGCAGCACGCCCTTGTGCTGTTCTGGTTTTGCTTAACTCAGTCTGCTTTTAATACACTTCCTATTCTGTGGTAAATTGTTTCCCTCCCTAGCAATTTTCTCCCAGCTACTCATGTTCTCCTCTAATTACCAGGTGCAATTAGAATAATTCTACTGCTTTCTGCGGATTCTGCGGTTCGGCAGTGGAATCGGATTGGGATCAAGTTCAGCTGTGGTTTTCTGTCTAGCAAAGCCTTTGTGTGCTTCAGGAAGGTAAGCTGGATGCCTGGTGCGTATGTCCAACTGTTTTAAGCAATACTCAGCACCAAAACAACACTGAAACCATTCATTAGGAATTTATGCAGTGACTGGAAGGGAAAAATATTTTTTTTCCCATGCTTTATTTCAGATTTGTGCAAAGACTGCATCAAAAGGAGTTCAGCCACAAGATGAATTTTGGACTTGTCCCATAGATGCAACAGCTAGGAGAAAAAAACCATTTTGCTTTAGAATGGCTGTTGGAATAGCTGCCTTTAAGACTTACTAAACAATTCAGTTCCAAACAGTGTATTTTGACATCCAAGCTGTGTGCCCTGGTGTTTCAAACCATACACTAGATAAATTATTAAACCTATGTGGGCTGCTTATTTCCATTTCAAATAAAACACAAATCAAATATGACATTTAAAACTTTTCTATAATGTCTATAAAGAGTGCTAAGAACACAGGCTTGTAAAAGAGGCTTATTCAGTGCTTATAAGAGTGACCTATCAATAATGGAAGTCAGTAAAAATACAGATCTTCCATAGGATGATTTAGGAGAATATTTTTGCCTTAAAATGTTGAAACACTGACTGTAATGTCTGTCTCAGTTTTCCTGGACTTCTTTCTCCAAATTCCTCTGGCCAGGGAAGTCACTCATGACATAGCCCCTCTTCTTAAGAAACTGTCTTTTCTAAGACGTTTAGTTTGATTATTTTAGGGCTAAACTGTGTGGATTCTGGTTTGCTGAGTATTTTAGTTATGTGAAGACAAGATAAGTTCTCTGCTTCTTTCTGTCAAAAAAAGGACAATGTCTGGTAGGAGTTCTGTCAGTGTTTTCAGGCCTTTAAAGCTAATGAAAGTTCATTTGCAATTAAACAGTCCTCGAGTTTCTCTGGTTTGAGATTCACCATGTTTATAAAAAGATTGTGCATAAGATATGGGTGTGATCTTCTAAACACTGATGTTGGGCATATTTTCTATGTTTGTTATGATAATTTATTTAGAAGTTACAAAGAATTTCCAGAGCTCAGCAAGCACAGTAAGAGGTAAGATTCACTAGCTCATCAGAGCAGGAAAAATAATGACTGAAGAGTAAATCCATGCCATGCTAACTTAGATATTCTGAATGATTTCTCAGTAAAATTATTCTGGCACTAGAGTCAAGACAATCCGACATTTTGTTTAGCTATATAAAGCCATAAATGGAGTATTTTAACTTTACTGATGTTTTGAAACTTACGATTTTTAAGTATATGCATAGAACAAGTGCTATTTGTAGAATTAAAAAACAACTTTCATTGTAATAAATGTTGAGATTTATGATAGATTGGGGGTTCTAAGATATTTATGACAGCTTTTACAAAGTGATCAAATTTAGAAAACCTCAACAAGGAGTTGGATATATGGATGCTAGGACAAAATGTGTACCTAGAGTTTTCTTCCTGGGTGTTCAGTTTGGTTGCCCCAGCTGGAATTCCTGAAGTTCAAATTTTCAATGTTCAAGCACAAGTGCTTTAACCATGTCCCTGAATGAGATATAAATCACTGCAGACCATGCAGCAGATGTGCCATTGCTTCCCCTGCGTGGAAAACTTGCTAAGCAGACAGCTATAAATAGAGGCACAACCT
This sequence comes from Diglossa brunneiventris, assembly GCA_019023105.1. Taxonomy (NCBI): domain Eukaryota; kingdom Metazoa; phylum Chordata; class Aves; order Passeriformes; family Thraupidae; genus Diglossa; species Diglossa brunneiventris. The sequence goes on along the minus strand of CM032352.1, from coordinate 109,605,282 downwards.
GAAACTTCCAGGACTCTTTCAGGGAATAGTTCTAATTGTTAAAGTTTTAGTGAGTGTTTCATGCAGGAACATAAAATACATGGTGAACCTAAATTAAAGTTTATTGTTGTGTTGCTGGAGGAAAATATAAAAAAAAAATTTCAGGGGCTGATGAAGATTGACAAGGACATTATCTTTTGAATCTTTGTAACATGTCTGGTCAAAAATATTCCGTTAAAAGCAATTTCCAACAGAAAATAACTTTTTACTATATTGTTGTTTTGCTGTCTTTCAATCAAAGTATTAGCATTAAAGAAATCCAAACCAAAAAACCTTGACCAAAAACTCCAAAAAGACAATTTGTCTCCTCTCACTCCCTCCATTTTGCATAGTAACATGCAGAGATGATAAACTCTTACTTGATTAATGTTTGGAATATGTCAACATTTTTTTCCCTGTAGTTTTCTTACAGCTACTGTTTTGCTAAGTTTTAAATTTTATATCCAGACCTATTTTTTTTTTTAATAAATTCTGGCTGATTACAGCTAAAAAAAAAAAAAAGGAAGAAAAAGAAAACTTGTCTCCGCTCTTTAACACATATTTGCAACTCTCGTGGTATGGGAAATGGAAGGGAAAAAATTTGCTCATCATGTCCATGAAGAATAAAATAAGAAAGTAATTAGATTAAACTCCAGCACAAAGGAACATGGATCAGATACTATGAAGATTTTGAAGATAAAGATATAGAAAGGAAAAGAATAAATTGCTGAGGAAAACTGTAGCTGCCATCATGGGACACCTTTATTAATAGGTTCTTTAAACATCAGCCAGGAGTGACAGAGATAAAATTAACCTTGTGTGAGGCAAGGTGCCAAAGGAAGCTTCTCGAGGTACTTTACAGACTCACTTCTCCATGATTCTGTCCTGTAGGTGTGGATGTGTCATGAGCAGTTTCACAGCTGTCAGTGGGACATCTCAGAAATGCTAACCTCTTGTGAAAGACTCTCCATGGTCCGAATATTCACAGTCTGACAGAAGCAAAAAGAAGAAAAAGCACATATTTTGGTAGCACTCTGTTTCTGCTTTTTGGGTTGTTTACCATCTGTTCTCTAGCATAAGTTGCTCAACATATATTTTATACTATGAAGAGATAAATGCTTCTTACAGGGTATGGGAAAAAGGTCACACTATCTATTCCTTGGAAAATTCATTTTGTGTTCTAAAGCTGCACCTTTTCATAAAGGAATATCCAGCAGAAGGCAAGTGTAGACAAATACATTAACAACCATTACATAGTCTGTCTTGAAAATTTGTAAATGAAACTTGGAGAGCTTTGAGGTTTCTCATGCATTCTTTGTTCCAGTTTGCTGTTAATTCTCTAGTCACTAGGGAGCTGAGAAAGAAAAAAAAAAACCTTAGAGAAACACAAGAGTTATCCAGCATCGCTGAAGCATGGGAGGCAGTTCTTCATCAGGAAGTGCAGAAGCTTGAAAATTGTTACCTTAGCTCTCCCCTAGAGAGCCCCCAGTGCAGCTGGAATTGGAGCTGCAACTTGGAATTGTCTGAGCCACATTCATCACTGATGCAATGAGAGTGGGCTGCTGGAACATGACTTGCTTGCCTCTTGCCACAAGTTTGTTAAGCCTGTTTTCATAATTTTCACAATTTCATATTTCTCAGTCAAAATCTGCTTACACTTGGAAAACACACGAGCAGGTTTGTATTTAATGCTTTAAGTTTTGGATGCAAATCTTCTAAAAGAAGTTTGTAAGGAAAAGCAAAGCTAAAACAAAACCAAAAAAAAAACCAAAAAAACCAAATGCAAACCAAAAGAGAAATCTATTTGCCTACAAAATCAAATTTATTTTATATACTAGTCTTTTATAAGTCTGCCAATTTTATGGGCTTCTAGTTACATGTTCCTGAGGATTTTCATATTTTGCTCCTCTGTTGCTGTGTGGAAAATCTGTGCCAGCAACACATGAATTGACTAACAAACTGAGTGTATATTGGAAACAGTTACTTTGTCAATACACAGTGTACTGCCAATGTAAAAATGTCAAACAAATGGGAAAAAATAGTCAAGAATTATCGGTTTATCTCTTGTGGTTAGTATAGTTTCCATTATTCCTTGCAGCAGTTGCTAGCGAACTGTTTTCAGGCAGAAATTATTTTATTTGGCAAATTTTCTTCAATATTACGTAAATTTTAACCCAGTGAAAATTAAACAATTAGCTTTAAACTGCCAATGTGAATTCACTGAAGACTAAATTTACTAACTTTCTTCAGTCCTGGTATTTTCTTCATACTTGAGTTCTTGTTGCTATGATGTTTTCATTGTGTTGTTAAAGAACAATTGGATGACATGAATATAAACTGCTTAAATATTTATGGCATGAAATTTGGCTTAGTTGCTACTATTGCATAAAAAAGAAGAATCTAGTCCACTGTATTTTGATAAAAGCAGAACCCTGACTGACTATTCTGAGTAATGAAGAGATTTTTTGGATGGGAGGCTATATGGAAATCCATTCAGAAACAAAAGGGGAAGGAGACAGTGAAAGATCACAAAGTGGAAGATAAATTATCAATATTTAAAACGGAGAAAAGGAATCTGAAAAGCCTTTATCTGACTGTATTGTGACAATAAATAAAGTCTGACTTGCAGGTTTATTCTAAGTTCTTGCTTAACAGAAATTGTTCTTTTTTTCTTTGTTTACTCAGAGCAGGATCTTCATTTCCTTCTCTTCTTTCAGTCTGAAGCTTAATGACTGTGACTGCTAATTTTGACTACCTTGACACATTCCCATTGATTTTTTTAATCAGCTTTAGCTGTTGTGGTACACCTGAGACATCAGATTTTAAACTCTGCAAGTCCTGCAAGACCAGTTTAGTGTCAGCAAGTCAGGTTTTTCCTACACGCCAAAATTCACATCTGTTTTTGCAGATGTTGGGGTGATTTTTAAAGAGTGTTTTCAGCTTGATTCTTAGTGAACTTGTCTGTCTCAAAATCCTTATAGAATGCTTTGCATAATGCAGTCTTTCTGTTTACTTATTCTCAGAGCGCAAGTACTGTTCCCGTGTGTTGGGCATTCATGTGATGTTTCTCTTTTCTTCTATAGCTTGGCGTCCTAGCTAAAAAGTTTTGTTCTTAGATTTTTCAGATATTTCCCCCCTTAATTTCTCTTTCTCCTTAGTGCTTTACGGTACTTATATACTGATTTATTTTCTAATTATTGCTTCTTACAGACCTTCTCAAGGACTGTCTACTGAAATCTAGCTCTGTAATCCAGTATATGATTTTTGACACACCCATTTATTTTGCATACACAGCAGTTTGTTTTTTTTTTTTTTTTCCCTGTGTTTTGATCCTAAGCATTTGCTTGTTCAAATGGTGAAGGAAAGAAGGATGAAATAACTTAAAAAGGGTTCTTTAGAGGACACTAAATTTGTAGACAAGTATTCAACCAAATCCTTAAATTTTTCTAACCACACAAATGCTGTAGGGTGGATGTGTCCTCTTTGATGTACAGGCAATAGTTCTAGTGACTTTCCACAGAAAGCACCCAAATCAAATGTGTCAGTTCACTAACAGCAAGGTTGTGTTAAGGTGGGTACAAGTTTGCTACTGAATCTTTGCATTAAGACTTGAAGTGCCTAAGTGTGTGAATACACAGGTGAGTAAGGGCCAGAAGGAAAGAATTTTCTTGAAATTTGTTTCTATTCATGATAGATGTAGACTCCTTGAAACCCTAGAACCCATTTTGCTGCTGGCTGATGGACAGCATGACATTTTATTTCACTACTCCAAAAAGTGCTGTATAATGGAATTATCTTTAACATCAACAAGGAGGGATGACTTTAGGCTGAAGGGGGGTAGATATTAGATAGATATTAGAAAAATATTCTTGACCATAAGGGTGGTAAGGCCCTGGCACAGGCTTCCCAGAGAAGCTGTGGCTGTCCCATCCCTGGAGGTGTTCAAGGTCAGGCTGGGTTACCTGGTCTGGGGGTCAACTTTGCCCATGGTAGGGGGATTGGATGACTTTGAAGACTTCTTCCAACTCACAGCATTCTATCATTCTGTGATTAAATAAATAAGCATTTGAATTTAGAGAAAATAAAACAAAGGATTTTTTTTTTTAATTCTTTTCTGCAGTTTGGAAAGTCTGCAGGAGTCCAACAGAAGGTAATAGATTTGGAAGATAGGTAGAGGGTTATCTTTCTTATACCTGCTAAGCGTTCTAATTGTTTCATTATTGGGATAAACAATGTGCCATCTCTCTGGGAACACAGGCAGAATTTATGAAATATCTCTTCTTAAAGACATGCTGCACTAATAGCTATAAAATAACCACAGAGATGCATTTTTGGGAATGAGACTGGCTTGGGTCACCACAGGAGATACACTGATATTAGTCATTCAGCCAATGTTCACAACTGTGCTCAATTTATTGATTCTCTGCTGAAGGGGGGAGAAAGGCCAATCTATCTGCTTTTCATGATGAAAATCAAAGAACAACATAAAAAAAAAAACCTCACTTCTCTTTTCTTACTAGATCTGTGACATCCCTTTCTTCACCAGTACTTTTAATGATGAGAAACTCCAATGTGATTTGGCTGCTGTAAGCCAAGCTAATTACACAATCTGAGATCTTGGTTTCTGTGAGTCAATATTCAGAACAACTTAGAATCTATTTGCACAATGTAGACATAAAGGTCAAATTAAAATATTAATTCTTTCCAGCTATTTCCAATATATTAAAATAAATTTTCCTCTGTGTTTGAAAAGTTTGAACTTTCAAATGCAAATCCAGACACTTTTGTCAATTATCCATTTACACCGAATGACCAAAGAGGCATATTTGTACTGTGAACACTTTCTTGCAATTTAATGATGTGAATTTCTTTCTGTCAGACATAAGAAATTCCAAAAACTGACTTCTCAGCAGCTTCTTTAAGTGGTGCTGAGTAATACATAATTTAGCTGTAAAAATATGAACTTGTAGTCACTCAACATTGGTTTAATAAATAATATGCCTGAATACTGTCGTAGTACATGGAAATATCTGCTCTTAATGCACAGGGTGATATTGTATATTGAGTTCTACATTTTGTGAGATTTATTTTTCCTTCTTTTCATAAAACTTTAGACACTTCTTTGTGGGTTAGGTGGTGGTAAATTCAAGAGTGTCAGGGAACTAAATGCATTTTAGAATAGCAGGCAACAACACATGCAAAAATTTCTGTAAATATCTTATACCAAGTGTCATTTCTTCACCCACCTCTGACAAATAATATCTTTATTCTTCTGTGTGTTCCTCTTCTGTTTGACTGCATGGCTGAATTTCCTCAGGTTGTTTGTCAGGTTTAGTACAAAGTAAATGTTGCTTAGATGCTCCAAATTGATTATGTTCACCCTCAGGCAATTTCACAATAACCTATTGCAGATTAATATCACAAAATGCTATGTCACCTCCAGTCCTTATTAAGATAATTGACCCTCCTACTAAATTAATAATCTATCTCCTGGTTGCTTAAATACTCTTGCTACTAAATAGTTCTCCTAAAGTCTAAACTATAACATATTTTGATGAGATAATTGAACTTGTTTGTCTTCTTATTCAGTTAAACATCCTGAACTGATAAGAGCAATAAAATTCATAAAAAAACAAGTGGAAGGTGCAATATTTGCCAGGGATATTTTCTGTAATTTCTAAATTAATTTATTCATTATAATTCTGCTATTCAAAAGAAAAAATGATAGGTGAAAATTTAAGTTATTCAAACTCAGAATTATCAAGTCGTATAATTTGACATTATAAAGGTATTGGCTTTGAAACAAAGCTTTTCTCTGGTAGTAGGATACCTTCTATGTTTTCCACTGTATGGGTTTACTTGAATTTTCAGATTAGGAGGAAATTATTTAAATATGAATTAAAATGAAGCTGCTTTTGAATAATTTGTAATTTCTCATTGAGATAATGAGTTTCAGAAAGCTTTGAATTTCTATCAGTGTGCAGATACAGGCACACATTTAGCAAGATGTATGGGAAATAGATTTATTTTGTTGGTTTTTTTTTTTTATTGCCTACCCTTTGCTGTCTTCCCAGATGAATACAGATGAAATGAACAGACAGAAACACATGAGAACATTTTTTTCCTCATTCAGGCAGCAATTATGCATCTGATTGTCAGTTTCTGTACCCCACTGCTGCCTCATCATATTCCCTTTCTACCCACATCCCTTTTTTTATGCTTCTCCTTGTTCTAGCTATTCAGGCAAATATAATCTTCCTCTAGACAGAGCAGACAAAGGGTCTGGCTCATGCAGCCTTGCTTGAAAATTTTTGCTTGAGAATGAATCCCTTCATTTGTTAACTTTTTCTTTCCTCCTAATTAAATAGGGGATTTTTTTTGTGTGGGGTGGGTGGTTTTCAGTTAAAGCAATGGCAAGCCCATATCCATGACTGCTTGGTTCATAATTAAGGAAATTGATCAAATGGAATTCTGCTACCATGAGTAAACCCTGATCAAGTTCTTACCTGGGAAGGGAACCATAAAGGAGCTCTGTATGACAAAACATCTGCTGTTTTCACTCCTTAAGTACCCCTGTGCACTTCACTGTCAGTGCACCTGCTCTTCTACATTGAATCAAAGCAGTTTTGGGTGTTGTGTGCTCCAGGCCTGAGTCCACATGCTGAATTTACATAAGTAGCCCATGGGGAGTCAGGTAAGCTGCTGGCATGAGAAAAATGCTCCTGAAATTTGAATTTCAGGTTTTACATCTTCTATAAGGCAGACAGAAAGTACTCTATAAAAATATATATCCAAACAGAAAAAAGTTAAAAAAAAAAAAATGTTGCGTGTGGAAAACTCTTCATTCTTGAGTGTGTTTTTGCATTACTGATGCAGCATAATAATTTCTTTTCAGCTCACAGGATGACAATGCATACTTGGAATTGCATACGCTGACCTGTTGGATAACTGGGCAAATCAGTCAATGCTTACTGTCAATTTTATTTCACTGCATCACACCTGGATCAAAACCCCTGGGGGTTGTACACCTCTGCTATTCTAGACCTACTTAGCAGTCCTGTCAACATACTTCTTTGAACTTCTTTTACAGTGGTACTGTATCTTGGTAACAGCTTCTTGCACCAGCCAGCTACACAGAGGACTAGTCAATAAAAAAACCTAATCAAAATACTATATAAAATATCCACAAAATGGCCAAAAGCATTGAAAGAGCTGAAATTAATTCTCTCAGCAGCCAGGGTGTGAGTGAGTCCAGTATGCCAGTAAAAATTCTTTATCCTTGCTACTTTAAAGTGTTCAGCCTTTCCAGGAGCAGTTTTGGAGAACAGGTTACTTTCTCAAATTTCACCACTGGCACTGCATTTAGCCTTCTTTACTTAGTTAAAACAAGAGTAGAGAAAATAAACAGTGTTTATAAAATGCACAGGTAAGTAGATCTGGAAAAAAGTCCCCATATTAATTTCCATATTCACCTCAGTGAACAGTTCACCCCTCCAACTGTGAAAGTCCAACATTAAAAGGAAGCATCATCCACATAAAGAAACAGTGTTTAGCTGTCTGAGATGTCTCCTGGAAACTTTTGGTCTGATTTTCTGAAGTCCAGTTTGCAGACATCACTATGTCTTGCAAAAGTAGAGAGCTTTTCATATGATTTGCTTTTAAATCATAATATTGTAGGTAATAGGTCAAAAAATGTATTGTTCCATTATAATCGATAGCAAAGCTTCCCTCAAGCCCAAAATTGCCACAATTTGATTGCATTAAATGGATACTTTTCCTTTTCCCCTGAGATATTTTTGCTCTTCTACATCCATATGTCTGATAAAAGTTTTTCACCCTAAAAGCAGTTCTATGTCTTTATAGAGGATAAAGGACCACAGTCTGTGTTATCCCTCATCACTTAGACATTTGGAAAGGTGAAACTTTGGCAAAGTGAGCAGGTGGGTCTGCCATCTCTTCATTAGTTCTTAGCAAGTACTCTGGTGATATTTTTTCCTTGTAAATAATTGTTTCTCAGAGTATTTTAAACTCATTCCTGTGCCTCTCAACATTTACTTTAATATATAAAAAATGTGTTTTTATTTTTCATATGGTTTAATTTTTTTCACTGTTGACTATAATAAATTTGTTCAGGGCTCAGGAAGTTATTGTAGTTTTGATTAAAATATTGTTTCCCTCCTCTTTCTCCCAACCATCAAGGTTCTAGATGTTTCAGGACTGATCACACTCATAATTAAGCTATGACTGTCATTCCCTCCATGAAATACTTTATATAGTTAGAAAATGAGAAATTCCACTAGGTTAAAAAAAAAACCAAAACAAAACAAGTCATCAAAAATATTTTTTTCCAGTCTCTGTCCCTTTTAATTTGTTTTCCTTGGGCCTTGGGGGACCCTCTTTTTGTTATGTATCCACTGAACCTGCAGCCTAAAAGGTGGAAAGTTTTTGCAGCAACACAAGATGTCTGCTCAAGGGGTAACTATCATTGTGCTTATTTGGCATACGGGTAAACAAAAAATAAGCATAAAACGCCAAAAGTTAACCTATTCAGTGTCTCTCCTGAGATGTGCTAGAGTGGAATCACTTCTACACCAGAATGGGAGAGCTGCAGTACAGATCCATGGCATGCCTGCTGTATTACAGCTGTCAGCTTCTATTCCAATGGAATTACCTTAATTCCTCCTGATCCTAAAAAAAATGGGTTTTGCTAGACCAGTAACACTTAACTGCAGGAAGTGAGCACTGGATATTCTTTCTCTTGTTCAGCAGGCAAGTTACTTGTTAATAAAATAACGCCCCATTAGAATACCACTTGCAAGCAGCACTGATGAGATAGGATATTAAATATCCATTTAAAGAAAACACATGCCTTTCAGAAACAGGAGACCACTTCCTGCTCTTGGTCACTGGGTCTGCAGTCCAACACAGTGAACTGGTGTATATGAGAAAACACATATCCATAGTTTGTTATCAGGTATGAGAAAGGAGATTTACTGATAAATTAACAAATCTAGGGCCTTTATTTGAAAATGCTCTGGTGCTGCTGCAAGAATCAATTACACCTGTAAAATGTAAACTTATTAGTAAAGAACTATAGAAAAAAAAAAAAAGCAGATCTTGGATAGGAGCATAATAAAATGGAGTATTTTCTCCCTTCAGATATGGTACCTGGGATCTAACAGTACTGCCTCAGAATTTTTGGTTGGCAATAGAAATCCAAGTAGAATGAAATCGTGATTTGCTGTTATGTTGGTTCATGGAAGACTGACTGCATAATCTCCAGGAAAGGTGCTGTGCACACTTATCTTCGATTTATAACTCTGTAAATGCACAAAGTTCTGGTTCATCTAGGTGTGCTCTGAGCTCAATGTAAAGACGTAAAACCAAGTTGGCTGCCCCACATAATATTTAATCCACTTTAATCAAGTTAAGGACACAGTGATAGCGTGAACACAAGCCTTTAGTTTTGCATACCAGATTAATGTGAGTCACTACAGTTGATTTGGTTTGAATATTTTTAAACATACACTTCTGCAAGAAAAATGGGTGTTAGTCTTTTCTTTCTTGCACTGTGTTATAGATATTTATTAGGGAAGTACTTTATTCTCTGTGTGTGCACGACTATTGTTTCAAAATTCAGAAAACTTGAGTGCTTTTCCTCCCTGAAAAAACACATTTTTCCTCCCTAAAAGCACTATTTATATTCCTTAGTTGTTTTTGGCCACAAAATAGTCTCTACATGATTTTCAGTGCTGTATGTAACTGCTTCTAAATGTTTTTTTCTTCCCACTATTTTTTAAAACTTTTTTATATAGCAATAAACTTTCATTTATTTTCTCGCCTTGCTGTGTGTGAAAAGTGAAGGAAAAATCTTTAATTTTAACACTGTTTTTATGATGTGGTGTATGAAACTCAGCTTCATGTGTGGTTTGGTACACGAACTCACGGAGTTAAATTATTTCTATGAGTCAGGGGTAGTCAAAGTGTAATCAGCCATGAAGTTTGTGTTTCACAAAGCTGCTTACACTGAATATTCAATATTTGAGCTTTAATGATATTTGAATAGGAATTTGTATGCAGACTGTACAGTGAATAGATGAAAGAAGGCAGACAAACTTTTGATTTCTGGCTGAATCATTAGGATGAGATCTCTTTTCAGCCCGCTGTGGGATCAGCCCTCCCTGAGCCCCTCCGAGGGCAGGTGACCTCCAGCACCTCCACAGGTTGTGCACAGCCCCTGGGGCTTGTCACAGCTTTTCCCTGGGGCCCTCTCATCGTGAGACAAACCCCATGGAGGTCAGGGCTGGCACTGCTGGGGGAGCATTCCCATTCCAGCTCTGCTGTGAGCCCCGGATGTGACTAACGAGGGAAGCGTTCCTGGGAGCACAGCTTGGCTCTGGCTGGGGGAGGACAAACCGTACCCATCACTCCCTGTCAGTGCCAGATGGGAGGGAAAGGGTGGGGAGGCAAGCCAAAACGAGTCCAGAACAGAGGAAACATGCTTCAGAAATGTCTGCATGGGGATTTTCTGCCTATACAAGAACAGTCTGGCCTGTTTCTGCACAAGGTGATGGGTGCATGAGCGTCAGTGATGGGAAGAAGCAGAAGCTTATTTGTTATGGTGCTTGAAGCATGGCTTCCTGACCATAGACCCACTTGTAATCCCTGGAGCCAGGGCTGAAGCTGTGCTGGGCCAGGCATGGTGCAGGGGTGCTGCAGTCCCCTGTCCTGATACATGACCAAGCACCTTGCACTGCTGCCCCTGCTGCTCTGGCAGAGGGTGGTGCCATGCTGGCCTGCCCTGGGGCTCTGGAGAGCTGCAGGATGGAGGCTCAGCAGATAGGGGCGAGGGAGAAAGTTCTGTGGATGTTTCTGGTTGATAATCACGTGCAACTTGAAGCCAAATGGGCTGCTGCCCTCAAACATTGTGTTGTGCTGGTCTGCCACATGGTCAAGAAGATCCTGGAAGGGCCCTGGCCACAACAGCAGCTTTCATCCCAGGGAACATGATGGATTGTACTGGCATGCCCAGTTCTTCTGGAAGAGCCCAGCTCCTGTGTTCAAGACGTTCCACCTGAATATGAGGAAGAACTTCTTCACTGTGCTGTGACCAAGCACTGAAACAGGTTGCCTGGAGAGGTGATAGGGTCTTCCTCACTGAAGATATTCAGGAACTGCCTGGACAATCCTGAGTCTGGGATGACCCTGCCTGAGCGTAGAGGTTGGATCAAGGACTGCTGTGGTCCCTTCCAATCTTGTCCATTCTGTGATTGTGTAATTCTGTGACAAAGAGATGCAAACATCAGTATGGAAATGGTGCAGAAAACATTTTTCACAAGTCAGACTTTGACAGTCAGTTGGATCCTAAGTAATAACTTACCTTTTGAGTATATTCTGTCTTCAAGCAGATAATAAATCCAAATTACAATTTGAAGAAGTATTATTCCTCCAGATTCCTTCCTA